>QVOB01006245.1:0-16936 GCA_014839585.1 Pseudomyrmex concolor
AAACGAGAGCGTTCGAACTAAGTAATTTTACAGATTAAATAGTTGATTAAGTGTTCTCGTTCGAACGGCGACTAATTACCGTTGATAAATTATGAACAAAGCGGGAAAATGCGTCGCAGCTGCGACCGCGGTCCGAGCCGCGCGATCTTTTTTTCGAATCCGTCGTTTTACATCGTCGGGAGAGAAACAAAAATTGTAAGATTCTGGAAAATTTGTTAAATGGACGAGAAGGAAATCGTCGGTTGATGTATATCGGTCGAGCGACGACAATGAACAATGGCCGGCTGAGCGCTCGATGATCGCGCGCGGAATTCTGCCGCAGCTGCGGGAAAGAACTTTCAAAGTGCGCGACGACTTGGGGTAGGGACCGAGGGAGAACTGTTGGAAACTCTCGAGCGCGCCGAGATTATGATATCACGGATGAATTTGAGAGATCAAAAAGAAACAAGCGGGGGATAGTGTCCGTGTTTCAATTGCGGAACAAAGAAAAGAGAATGAAAGTTTAATTATTTTTCGTAATAATCGTCTTTATAATTAGCGGAAATGGTTCATTTTGCAATAATATGCGCGCGCGCGGAGATATCGTTGTGTGTTTTGTGTGTGTTACATTCCGAGCGCGTGAAAGCAATTTAGAACATCTTTGCATAAATGTACGTCACTCCACTCAATTTATAATTTACGAGAATTCGTGCGTCCCGTAAATTCAGTGACTAAAGTGGCAATGAAATATGAAACGACTATGCGAGAGGTTGAAACCTCGAGATGTCTCACGGCAACCCGGCCAAGCAACGGCGCGCGAATGCACGTGCGCGCGGCGTAGTGGATGTTGAAAAATCATGCGTTTTGGTCGCGGAGTTCGGAATTGTCGGTGTTCACGATGTCCCTTTTGTAAATATTGAATATATTCTTGACATCAATGTGATATCGCTCGGCGAAATAAATAAATAAATAAATGTTATTTATTGAACGCAATACATTTCTTCAGTCGGTAACGTGCTCCCGAGTTTATTCGACCGGAGTTTTCCCCGTTGTGTTGAAATGAATTTTATTTCCACCTTCAAAAGACGAGACATTTAATAATGTGTTTCGCGAGTTTCGAGGAGAATACGGTTGCGCGATGGTTTTATATAAAAATAAACGAGAGTGTCGTGCGACGAATCTCTCTCTGGATATTCGATACCCACGAAACTCGAAACGGTTTCTTATTATCGGCGACACTTATTCGCAACACACTCGCACGGGCGTTTAAAAATTACCGAGCATGCGTTATCCGACAAATAAATTTCAACGGAATTGAACGAGCGCGCCGGGCGCGCTTCAAGAGCCGGATAATTAGACAGCGTGAATAATGTATTCGCGTTATAGCCATTCCAGGCGCACGCAGGATCATACTCCATGAAGATACCAAGAAAACGTTCTATTTTTTTTTCGCGTCCGAGCAGTTTTACAAAATTGTTTCTTCGCATGATATGGCTTACCGATAACATCATCGGTCAGCTATAATAAATCTCGCAATTACTGTTTTATTTAACGAAGAGACTGTCATTACAGTAAAAAAAAAAAAGAAAAAAAAATAAAGATAAACGCTCGCACACAACTTGTTCGACGGGGATATCGTGCGCGGATATCAAAATGAACGTGAGCACATTGCGGATATTTTATAGTGGCATGCGAAGTGATTTATTAGACACGTTTATATGCGAACGCAGCAACAACATTGGCTCTTCTGTGATGTTTTCGCTATAGTAAAACAGGTCAGAGGACGCTGCTGCAAATAAGCTACGCTTTGAAACATCACTCGAAAATATGTCGCAGAGTAATGCACTTCATTTAACAAATAGACTTACAAAGTGCGGAAAGCAGATGTGCGAGAGTCTTATTTAAATGCGTTAAGACTTCCCATTGAAGTTTACATAAATTTTTCACGTTTCTTACTGAAAAAATATCAGTGTTATTATTATTACACATGTATATTTATTTATATTTACCGCGGCGCGCGCGCAAGAAGATTTTTAACTTCGGCTTCTTACCTTCGCTGCATTTTAAATTTATAAGCTCGCGCGCTTGTTATTCAAACTAAAAATGAAACGGTCACGTTTCGCGCTAAATGCGAGACCGAAGCGCAAGCCGTGCGTCTTCGACGTACTCTGCATATTCTACCGTTGCTACTCTCTCTCTCTCTCTCTCTCTCTCTCTCGGAAATCTTGTTCAAAGACGTAAACGCGTATGCACACTTAGCATGTTTGCGAAGGCTACACGAAATGCATGTAGACTCGGAGCCGTCGAGAGATCCGCTTGACGCTCTCAACCCCGGGCTAATGTTTACTTTTATTTTAAACGATAAAACTTTCACGCGAGTGCACGCGCGCGCGCACACACACGAGAGAATTTACACGGAGCGGAATTGTCAGGTTTTTATTTTTTCTAAATAGACAGATAATTCGAAGAGAGATAAATTCGGACACACGCGTTGAAAAATTCAGGGATTTGGCGGTTTACCCCGGCCGGATCTCGACCGGTGGTGAATTCGGTTCGAGAAGCATCGAAGGGTTCTTCAGACTTCCGATCGGGGATTTCCGCTTAAATCTGTCTGCCTGATAACGATCGGCAGTGACGAGAGGTGCGGCAATGGTTGGCACGTCGACGACGTGGCGCGCAAGGGAGGGAGTGGGAGCAAGGGAACGCGAGGACGGGAGTGGGACGCAGCGCGGTCGGGTGGTGGGTTTAAAGCAGATTGGCTTGCATGGCAGAAACTCCCAAAGTCGGAAGCTCGTTATGTGCAGCACGCAAACACACGACTCGAAATTATCTTCGTAATTAACTGCACTTCTTAACATAACGCATGGCGTGCCAAGCCGACCAGACGGCGGGTATACGTTTATTTGGCGGAATCTACAAAGACGATACGTAACCTGAAGCTGGCACCAGCTGCTAGACGTGTCTTCCCGACTCAGGTGAGACATGAATTTGCACGGCTCGTTCTTCTCCATGATTTATTCCAGGATGAATCGAGCGTTTATATATATCAACAAATCGATTCGATCAGATATTATTTCGCTTCCAAGCAATTCTGATAGTTTTCGCTCCGTTCGATTATTGAGAATCGTATTTGGTTCTTACTATTATTATTCACAGTTTGTCCGATTATTGCTTCGCTCTATATATGTACGTTCGATCGATATACATATATGTACTTCGTATCGCGTGTTGACAAAACTTTCGAAGATTTTCAGTAGTCAACAGTGGGTGTTCACATGTTTTATTTGAAAATGTTAATTGACATCAACTGTTGTTTTGTTTTTTTTCTTTACGATTAATTATAGTAAATTCAGTGAGAAAAATTGTGGCTCTAATATCCAAAATACAGTGAGAAGAAAAAGTCATGTTACAAAGATTATGTCAAAGCGATGTTAAAAAGTGAATAAGTGAAGAGAAATTTTGACACACAATCTGTGTGACTTTCACCGTACATGGTCTCATTCACTTTTTAACGTCATTTTGACATAATCTTTGTAATGTGACATCCTCCGGGATTGCATAAAGTTTAAATTTTTGACGAATTAAATCTAACATTA
Organism: Pseudomyrmex concolor; assembly: GCA_014839585.1. Taxonomy (NCBI): domain Eukaryota; kingdom Metazoa; phylum Arthropoda; class Insecta; order Hymenoptera; family Formicidae; genus Pseudomyrmex; species Pseudomyrmex concolor. The sequence goes on from QVOB01006245.1 coordinate 3,576, forward strand.
GGAAAGATCGGAGGTTTGTATCTACATTGCCCTACATTTGATAAAATTATATAACTGCATAAAATCAACCTTGTTTCGTGTTCTTGCTGGCCTATCCTCTCGCTGTTTAATTACAGTAACTCGTAAAATATTCTTAGCGTTTTTTTTCTGAACTGAACTTCGCTCGGCTATTTTATTTGTTACAACTTTATGTTTTCTTATAGTTGTTACCTGTTACGTCCGCTCTCTTTTCGCCGACCATCCTCACACTAGCTACTTGTCCTAATTTACTTTGAACGCAGCCGATTGGTACTCATTACACGTTCGGGGCATTTGGTCTCAAGTAGAGAAAGCTCGTAGATCTTTTTCACTCTCTCTGTGTGAGACTTGCTTACTCTCTCACTTCGTATGTTCTTCTTTGCTAAACTCCGCACACAACTTCCTCTTCGATTACCCATTTCTGTTTCTTCTCTCAAAAACTTTATCGCGAAACGTGCGTGAGAAAGTTGTCGTATTGCCGAGACATGCGGAACGGCTGATACGCACCGGAATAATCGGATAAACACTTAACTGATGCATAATTAATAAACTGGCCGGTGACCGCGCGCGATCCGTAATGGCTTAATTGGCGCGGGTGGTTTACAGTCGCACAAAGCACTTTATCGCGCGGCTTCACGCGGCGAAATTGTAAAGCTCGTTTGTTGCGCGCACACGTTTATCACGTCGGTTTATCATATATCGGAATCGATTTCTGACCCTTCACCTTACACCGCGGAAAAAAAAACAACGCGAGACACGAAAGGGGGAGACATTTCGCGACACACTTTAAAGATCGCCTGTTTCCCCGAGATTCGTGTAACATATACTTAGTTGTTTCCGTGAGCCGCGGCTAATTTTAGTAGATGCGTCGGCAGAAAGGAGGTTTATAGAAAACAATAAACCTCCGGCCGAGGTTACGTAAGCACGGGGTTTGCAGAAATGACATTTAATAATATTCAGTCTATTGTTGTTTCGCGAATGTATCGAGAAAGGTTATACCCAAAAGTTGATTATTTTTGCCAAATATATTATACGTATTATATAGCTACAGATATGTGAATTAATGTGTATCATATTTGGGACCGTGCGCAAACCGCGAAACGATAAAATTCCCACGTTTTATTCATACAAAATACATGTTAATATTAGGTTGCAAAATGCAACGTAAAACTTCCGAATTATTCTTCTGTGAAATATTTCGATGCATTTTCGCGATTCTCTGAGAGAGAGAGAGAGAGAGAGAGAGAGAGAGAAAGAGAGAGAGAGAGAGAGTATATCGTGTCTCTCTCTCTCTCTTCGCGCGCGAGTTGCGGATTTTATTATTATATACACGATTCGCGATAACCGCGAAATGCCGCGGAATATAGCAATCGAATTTCGCGCGCGGGGATAAAACAAGACGATCCTATAAATTACAGTTGGTGTAAATCCAAACGTGTTTCCGGAAACGTGCAGACGGAAATGGATTAAGCTTTTCTAAAAGTTGTATCAAGATGCGAGAAAGTTGCTCGATCTCTCGAAGCTAACTTTTCAACTGCCGAGCTTTCTGCCGACGCATCCCGACGTGTGTGTTGTTCGCACGTGGCGCATTGATGTCCGGTGTTCGCCGTTTTTATTCACGCCTTGTTGAGAGACCGACCGGTCTCTCTCTTATATCGCGCGTACTAAATTCGTAATGACATGAGGGAAGGCTCCCTGAGCCTTAAAGTGTAATGCGTCTCGTCTCTGTTTACGTCTTTTGCGCGTAATTCTGTTTGAGTTCTGTTGAAAAATTCTGTTTTATTTACAAAATAATATTCGATTTAATATTTACTTGTTTAAAAAACATTTACGAGCTAAGAAGAAAATGAATATTTATTTAATAAGTAAAATATGAAAGGTGTCTTTTGTATCTCTATCGCTGATATATAGAGATATCGCTGATAACTCGACGTCACCTTGTTCTTGCTCTGCGCAAAAGATTTCCGGAAACGTCGAGGGCGAGGAGCGAACCGAAGTCGCAATAACGTCAAGCGTCTCCTCGTGAACGAAATTTACAGGGAATTTAATATCACGCGATAACTGTAGCGTAATAACGTCTTAACTGTAACGTCTTAACAGCAGCGAACATCTCGGGAGAATTCACATCCCGACGTTCTCGCTACGCGGAAACAAAAGATTTTTGGCACGCTTATACGCCAAAGGGCGCCGCCAGCTTTTCTGCCTTTTGGCTCCGAATGCTCTCGGGGGTGCATTCTGTTAACGCAATGCGCGGAGCTTGGCGAACAGCTGTGTGTGCGCGCATCTTGTCTTTTACATATTCTCTCTCTCTCTCTCGTCTAACTCCTGATGGAGTTAAACACGAGTACGCATCGAGCGCAATATCGCGCGCAATCACGGAATACGCGTGATCTTATATTCGACACGAGAGGGAGAGAGATTCCTCACACACTTTGAAATTCTCGCGCGACGAAATATCTTCGCGCGCTTTACGACCTTATCCTACGCTTTATCGTCGCGATTCATCGATCACGTGTGTCGAAAGAACAATTAGCCGCGCGATTATCGAACGCGCACGTGCGTCAAAAAAGAGGATTATTTGATTCGCGTGTTGCGGAGAGAGAATGCGAAGAACGATTTCGCGGAACAGCGGTAAGTCGGTGACGTAGTGTACGAGTAGGGAGAAAAGAACGCGGCGTGGGTTGTAGATTGCGGATTTACAGACAGGGCGGCAGACTGCCGGGCGGCCGTGGGTACTAAATTATTTACCGTCTTGTCTATCCCGTACGTTGGACACTTACCGACACGTGTTGCATGTCTATAGATGTTTGTCTTTGCGATTCCCTTGTACAATATATCGGAAGCGTCCGCGGCTCAGTCACGTACCGTCCCGCGTTGGGGGTTTATCATTACGAGACAAATAAATAACGAGACGTCGTCGTCGGCCGAACTCGACTTTCTGGGAAAGCGATGTATTGATGAAGGTATGTATGTATGTATGTATGTATGTATGTATGTATGTATGTATGTATGTATGTATGTAATGTGTATGTGACTAATGAAAGGCGACAGTTTTGCCTATAACAAACAGTGAATTTTCTCTAAAGAAATTGTGCGTGCACAGAGAGAACGGTTTCTTTAGATTTAACAAATTTCCAACAAGAAATTAATTTCTTTGGAATAATTTCATTGGAAATTTGTTAAATCTAAAGAAACCGTTCTCTCTGTGTGGAGTGTAAACTTCTTTTTGTCATCGAAAAACTAGGACGAACTACAAATGAGTAAAGAATTCGTACAAGAAACGATATTTGATTTAATTGAATACAAAACACTCGCGGAGTCTATGTATCAATCAAATTTGTGTAATTAAAAAAAAAGAAAAATAATTTTGCCCGCGATAAATAAGACCTTTGGAAAAGCGAACTCTTACATATTACAATTCCATTCGAAAAAAAAAACGCGTTTGCCCGCGTGGCGGGCGAAGTGCAACAACTTGTAATGAAGATAAATTGGGCGGCCTTGCTCGTTAAAATATATATGTGCAACAAAATTATGGGAATGTCGGATATTTGGTAAATAGACGTATATTTTGCGTTCAAATAACACAGCAATAACGCAGCGCGCGTGTGTGCATGTAACGTTCGCAGTCCTCTTTCTATTTACAGATGTAAATATTTGCATACTTTTGAGTACACATGACAGAATAAAAGTACAATATTTCTGTGCAACAAACAATGCGCAAAAGTCACGGGCGCTTTTTACATCATAGATCTTTATATATAAAAATTCTAAGGGATATGACAATTAACGCTAATGCAATATCCGCGGGTAACAGAAACGCGTATTGTTATTAATTATTACGCGATTTATAAATCGCTTTTGCGCGACTTTTAAAACGTTTTCTCTATTATCTAGAGCGCGAATAATCCCATTAATTTTCAAATCGAATTTTCCGCCGCATTTTGTCCGCAGTCATACGCGGTACACGAATACTAATTGATCGCCCGATAGAATTGAGTATAATCGAGAGAGCGAGCTCTCTGTAATAATATCGTTTGGCTCGCGTTTTTTTACGCGGAGCGGCGAATGGAAGCTTCCGCTTTAATTCCCGGCTTCGTCAATTCTCCCGATGGTTGACTCATTCTTAGGGCATCATTATCGAGTGTTAGGCTCGGCTCTTGTGCCGATGAAATCTCGTCTTGCGTCTCCGGATCAATCCTATTATTGTTCGCCTCGTCATTTGTCCATCGTTTCTACGCGACATCGATCGTTTTCTTGCCTGTCTGTTACCTAACTTCCACGTCGGCGCTCGTTGCATTCGAGTGATATTATCTAACTCTTTCCGCGTTCCCGATCGATGTTGGCAAAAACTCTTGGATCAAACTAAAATTAGAAAAATAATTATAATTCTACACCAAATGCATATGTCGAATTGATGGCGTCGTTTCTGTCACAGTGTGTGTGCGCGCGTGTGTGTGTGTGTGTGCGCGCGCGCGCAATTCAGTAATAAATTATTCTTCGCGAATCGATGTTTTATTTTTCGTTTTGCTTGTGTAGATGGTACATATGCGACGAGATATATTCGTAGGGATGTTCCAACTTTGTGCTTTATGTTTTAACCGGTAAATCGTTGGAATAATTAATCCGACATTCTGCGCTTTATTCAAAACTTATACGCGCGCGTTGCCTATAATAAGCGCGCATCGAACATTGTTTCAAAATGTATAGACTATAATTTTACCGGCTTTAAGAGAGAGAGAAGAAGAGAACCGCATTTAATTTCATTAAATATTTACGCGCGTGCTCGTCGAATGCGATTTTGAAGCTTTGGCAGCGCCAAACCGCGCCGCCGGAGCGGTTCAGCATCGCTAAAAAGCGGAGGGAGGAAACGCGAGCAAAGTTTCGATCATGCAATATTATATATGTTGTTTCTGCATAGTTTATGCGTGACGTTATTTATCGTTGATTCATAATCTGATCTTCGCGAATGGAAATTTTGTTTTGCGCGACATGTGTTGCGTGCATTAATTATATGTTTTCTTCCGGACTTTATTCGTGTCCATTCTGTTACATTTATCTTTCAAAAAGGGCTTAACGAATTAACTTTTTTATTTTAAACTTTTTAACCGTTTCGCGTTGCTTTAGGCCGAATATGATCGCAACATTAGTGCATTGCTATTAAGTACAGCTTTTCATGCATAAATCAAGATGTTTAAATGGTTCTGTACTTGCGTGTGTCGAGGCCGCAAGCCTCGAGCGAGATTGAATTTCGAAACTTGTATTAATTTCGAATATTTGGGGTAATCCGCATAGATTGATTTCAAGATTCTTCTTGGTTATATTTTATCGATTTCCGTACGTGATTTCGTACATATCTTATGTACGGGACGTTAATAATGTGCGTTTAATAATTTTCAATATTACATATATGTATTATGTACACATATTATTATGTACACATATTATGTAACGCTATGTATTTTAAAATTTCATCTTCACATTTTCTCTTTACCACACATGTATTGTTTCTTTGTTTCAGGTGAGTACACGAGATTACATCTAATGAAGCTGATGTTAGGGAGAACTCACACATTGTAAGTAATAATGGATTGCAATTTTGGATATGGAAATGTTGTTAAAGATAAATGAGAAATAATAAGACGTAATAGGAAAGTAGCGGCTTTAATAAGATTAATGCTTTCTCTTAAGTGATGGAGGTTGACTTGCCTCCGTTGCCGAGAAGAGATGCTGTACTCTGAAATTAGTACTTCAATACTTTAACAAATTAGATCTACTATCAAAGATAATTATCGTTTCGCCGATAAAAGCGAGAAGGTAAACGTGCGCTTGATGGCTTTTTATCGCTATTTTTCTCCTTAACGTTTAATTTTTTAATATTTATTTAAAATAATGCGTTTATCATTAAAAAGCGCTACGTACGGTTTCCGAAAAGTATTTATAAAAATTTTATTGCATCGTAAATAAAAAATCAGGAAAAGTCGTTGTCAACTTTTTTTTTCTTATCATACTCGGTCGCCATCGTTATTCGTTGAAGTGCAAGGCTTTAAAGTTTGGCGCGGAAGGATCGTACGTATTGAAAATGAATGAACGTTGACCCACATAAATTTCACGTTACTACGACGTGTCCGGAGAAAAAATGCGCTGACTTCGCGTCTCGCCACTCTAGCCTTTTCGAGTAGACCGAACCAAATTCACAGACTTATACGAACAGTTTCGGACGGTGAATAGAAGATGCGGCTGCGGGAACTAACTATGCAATATTAACGCGTCTGTCTCGAACGTTTCTTAGTTAGTCTTTCTCACTCGTTGATTATGTAATTTTAACCAATTATATTTTCTTTTTATGTAAGAATTTTATATTAAATGAAAAGTTTTCCGCGACTTTTGTATTTTGTCAACTTGTTGCGAGGTAAAACCGATTGTGAATGAAAAGTTTCACCGGCTATATCCAGCCTATTAAGGGAACATTGCCGTTAATTAATAAATAAATTTTACAAAGTAAAAGACTTTTGTTCCGACGTTGCGACTTTTTTTCGAAACTTTTGCGAGAAATCTTACAGCCACGACTCTTGGCACGGTGTAATCTGAAACTCTTAACGAGGTTAGCACGAGCTAATGCGAAACAGTCGATAAAATGCGCGCGTATTTGTTTTTAATTTAAAAAAAGAAAAAAACTTCTTAAGAAAAAGTGTGATAAAAATTTTATTCTCTTATTGCAAATCGAGATGATACTTTTATTGATAATTCTCGATAAGATTAACTCGTTAACTCTTGTTACATGTAATTAAATTCTTGCTGTTCTTGTTTTCGAACGTCGGAATTTTTAACTACTCTTGCTCCAAGCGCGACAACAAAGTATGCAGTTAGTCGTGATTAAGAAATGTATTACCATAAGAAATATAACGCTTTTCGCGAAAGAGAGAAAAAAATGTATTCAAAACTACTTTCTCAACTTGCATTAAAGGGCATTAGCGGTGTCCGCCAACTTCCGAATTTCCTAATGCAGTTAATCCCGTTCACGTTATAACACGACGGCGTCGGCGAGCCGTCCGTTGCTTCCTCTAATTAGCGGTTCGTTTCCGGTGTGTAGCATTGTTTGCGCTAACTACGTTTGAGGCGCGCAAGATTATGAACGAACGAAGGGAATGGGCTCAAGCGGAAACAATGGAAGAACTCAAGAAGCGGATAAATAATAAGCCGCCGGTCTCTCTCTATCTTTTCCTCTCTCTCTTTCTCGATCTCTCGTCGTCTGACAAGAGATCGTTTTGTGATGTTATGTAGAAACAATACGTTGACAGACACGTCAGCAAACGAGAAAGAATCGCGATGGTGATTTATACGTGTATATATAAAAGTGACGAAATAAGCATGTCCCATTAAAGTGTACGTCCAAAAGAATTCTAATTGAAGAACTAATTCATTCCCTCGCTGTTTTATATCCGGTAATGCGACATGTCTGCACGTAAAACGCGGACATTCCTCGGTTCTTTCGGCGAAACGTCGTGGACGTTCGTCGGGAGATAAGGCAATTCTTGAAGGAATTTCCTTGAGGGAAATGTTTTGCAGGCGAGAAATTTATCGGCAATTTGTCGTAACATCTCACAGTGCGGTATAGGTCGTAAATATTTGGAAATGTACATATATATACGGGCTTTCAAATTAGAAGTTTGCCGAGAAAAATATTACAGCGCAATACAGCGCGATTAAATTTATTAGAGAAACGCGCACAGTTCGCAGCACAGTTTTAATTAAATATTTGCTTAATCAAATTTATGAATCTTTTGAATTTTCTGTAAAACTTCTATTATGCAACGTTATTCTGAAAAATACCTTCAATTGCGCGCGCTCCTGCAATGTTGTTACGTAATTACAACATGAAAAGCCTCCAAGCAACAGTTCAACTGCATCGGAAAAAGAATAACCAGAGAGGATGTGATTATATGACGCATATCGCGAGCGTTTCAATACAAAAGTGCACACATTCTGCACCAATAAACACGTTGCAAAAGTCATTTTCAGCACGTTCGTTTAATCATCTTGATATCGTTCTAAAGTGTTAATTTCTTTTTTTATCGGTTTAGTGTTGTAAAAATTAATTTACACGATGATTATCCGTTCGTTTTTTGGAAACATTGTAACGAGAACCCGCGCAAGGCATTTTTATTTTTTTATTTATTTTTTTTAACGCAACGCAGGAGCCACCGCGGTAATAAATGTATTCAAAAACCGGCGATAACGGGGAATATCGGCGTACAAATTGACACTTTCGCGTAACGACCGCGTGTTCGTTGCATCGCGTCGCGGCCGATTTTCCGAGGATTTTTCATAACGACTATTAAATTGCATTACCGGGCAAAATATCATTTCTCCGCGGCAGAAATTTCGAGATTAAAGCAGAGCGTTTCGCGGCCAGAAATTAGATTCCCTCACGGCGATTGTTTCCCGCAGGCCGTTACGTACAGCCAAGATATTATCTCCGCCCCTAAACTCCCCATTTGCATGGTGACGGTCGAATATACCGCAATACATTCCTCGTCCCCTTCTCCCTGCAACTCTCTCAAAGTCATCGCGCGCAATGATCGCGTCGCAATGAATTTTCCTTAACATCATTACGGTATATACTTAATGCGTGACGTCATTACGCGTTCGTTTACATAACGTTTACTTTACGCGTTCATTGCATGACGTTTGCTAAACGAAAATTGTAACGGGATGCTGCTGAGTCCGGAAAATCCTGCATAAATTCTATTTCAAATATTTTTTTAGAGAAATGAGAATCTAATTAAACAGCCTGAACAGATTTCGCATTAAAAAGTTTTCCGGATCTAAAATTTCTGTTTTACTTCTATCCGAAATCCTTTGATTTGACAATGAGACAAAAGTGAGTATACTATCCAAATACAGAACTCGAAAAGAATTTGAGATAATTCCATGCGTTATGTTGTTACAAAGAGATAAAATGAGAGAGTTCTCTCGAAAATAATAATCCATTTTCTTTACGACCACTGATAAATCTCAGTTCCATCAGCGCGCATCAGAGCGAATCTTAAAAAAAAAAGTCTTAAAAAAAAGTTACTACCGGGACACTCGGTCTCGGTTTTTTCCCCGATGCCGCGCCGTGTCTAGGTCCATGTGCGCCTTTTTTTACACTTATCGTTACATCGTGTAATAATAACCGCGTAAAAATATATATCTCTCTCGTGAGAGTCCGCGCGGCAATAAAACATCGCCGCATTAGGGTTGCGAGCGAGGTGTAAACTTCTCGTTCGAGCGCGGCCCGCGCGCGTAGAAAATGGCCTGTAGGACCTGGTCGAGGGGTTTTAAGAGGGGCGGCCGGAGTATTAGCCGGGGTTGAAGGGGATTTAAGAGAGTGAGAAAGAAAGAGAGAGAGAGAGAGAGAGAGGAGGTGAGTGTCGGCAAACGACGCGATGGTGGCGGGTTCGAGCGGACGTTGAAGAAGGGGGTGCGGAGGGTTAATGGGCGTACATAACAAGAGAGCCTACATTATGCAAATAGCCGTGGATGGCCACCAGCCGTCGACTTATATCTTATCACTTTGACTGCCCGGTCATTCATATGAATATCGCACCCCAAAGAGAGAGAGAGAGAGAGAGAGAGAAAGTGCATTGAGCTTGGCATTAGGAACGGTTTTAGGTGCAAAGCGAAACGGAAGAGAACAGCCATTTCTATTTTTCTCCGCCACGGTCGGCGTGCGGAGTGACGAAGAAATTTATACTTTAAAAATTACTTCGATTCTCTTCTTAGATCAATGAAACGGAATGTTTTTAAAAGTAACGTAATTGTTTTACGACTTTACTTACGCACGTAATAAAGAAAAAAAGAGTGTTTTAATTATAAATTCACTGAGAGCCGAGATACGCAAACCTGCATTTTGTATTCCCAACGCGTTGCTGAAGAGCTTTTTTCGAATAATTAATTTTCACGCCAACAACAATCGCGTTTTCGCGTTTCTGTTGTTACTCGCAAATTCACTTAAACATTTTTGATAAAAGCATTTATCATAAATGTGTATATTTTTTAAATAAATCACGCAGAGAAGGCGTGATTCTAGTGAATTTATTCTAAGTTTAGAGTCAACTAACGATGGAACAACGCTTCTGTCTGAGGAAATGCTTTCGGGATGATAAAGAGACTTCGGTCCGTAACTAATATTCGGTGATGCATCAGAGCGACCGCACAAACGTGACGAAATTCGAGTTTGCGCGCGATTTCGCAACGACAAACTACAGTTCTGGATATCTTGCATACTTTGACACTACAGAGAGAGAGAGAGAGAGAGAGAGAGAGAGAGAGAGAGAGAGTAGTAAGTTCAGATTGTACAACCGAGGACCGATGTTTCGGCATGCAACGTCGATTTCGGTGACACATGCTCCGCGGGATTAACGGCGCGATACACAGCAGCGTTAAATTGTACGTGCGCACGCGATAAAAAAAAACAACGCTGTTTAATATCAAATTATCGTTGTTTTATAAACGTTTCAGCGCATTTCCGCAGAAAATTACAAATCTAGTACAATTTCTATATCTTACATATAAGATCGTAACTTTACCGATTTTTTTTATTACATCAACATAATTATTCACACACACACATTGATGTGTGTGACATGTTTTAGCACGTACATACAAACACAGTCACAATTTGATTATTATTATTTAAACAATCAGATTGCGCTTTCCAACAAAGCGTGAACTGGGGCGCACATGTACACGCGCGTGTGCAAATAATTACTCCTTCATGCAAAGTCGGTGTACTAAGGGAATTTAAGCTTGGAAAAATGAGCGAGGTAGATGACAAATTAAGAAGAAGTAAAAAGTGAGAACACGCGTTGCGTGCTTTTAGGTAAAAACCTTTACGAGGCGAATTTCTTTCGCGAAGACGCGACGACATACGTTCGAAGTGAGTAAAAAATTTGCTTTATTACCACACGTATGAAGAAGATATCGCTAATCGATATTTTTATGATACTCGATAGTAGAAATCGCAGAAAGTCCCCTCATGTTTTTATTTTATTAAATTCCTTTCTTTTTCTCTCGCGTTTAATTCTTTCACGAGCAAAGGTTTAACACTTCATTTGTATCGAACAGATTCGCGCGATACCGCAAGAGATCTCTTACACACTTTGCACGCGGATCGCGCCTTGTCACGACACGCGAACGCGGCTACGCAAAACCCTCTGAAATTGGTCTTATCGCGAACTCGAAGGTCCGCGATACCGCGCGAACGATAGTCGCCGGTTGCGCGGCAAATTACCGTCGAAACAACCGATATTAAGTCTCGTAAAGCTTCGAAGAAATACCTAAGTCACGGGGGCTTTTCGTTCTTTTTCGTTCGTTGCCGCAACACGAACCGTTATTTCTGGTCCGTCGCGATCAGTTTTTCCCCGGGAATCGGAAGCGCGCGACGATGCAACTTCGCACGCCAGTCGCACCAGACCGAAAGTCTGTATGCGTAACATTTGTGAATTTCTCCGTCGTCGTGTATTATAATAAAAGCAGTTGTTGGCGCAGAGACAAGATTACACAAAATTAATTTCTGTAACGCACGCGAGGATGTTCACGAAACCTGGCGCGCGAATACGACAAATTTGTGTCGAAATTTCTTGCACGGGCAAAGTAAACGCGTGATAAAACGACGTGTCAGTAACGAGGACAATGACACTCGCAGTCGAAGTTAAAGTAAATTTTGCGACATAGAATTTCGCATGCGCAACAAGCGCCGGATGATACGCTCTGCTAATTTCGTAGAGCGAAGTATCGTGCGGGAGAAAATCCTGATACGCGAGTACGCTCATTATTATTCATCTTAATTGAAACAGGAATTAAATTCAACATCTTCACGCGCGGATCCGTTTTCATCATAAATTTAAAGTGAAGTTTAGTAGGTAATATCCTGCTTTCTCTCTCTCTCTCTCTCTCTCTCTCTCTCTCTCTCTCTCTTCTCTTACTCTCGCTCTCCCTCTTCTCTCCAGCCTTCTCTTTGGCTCGGCCGGAAGTTTGACGACTCCGAAGTGTGCGTGTGCGAGAAGCGCGAGCGTATCCTACCTTCAGTCCAGATTATTCTGGATACAGCAAACTGAATTTTCAAGGGAGGAAACCACCTGTTAAAACTCGTTACCTCGCACGAAGTCGGAAGACGAGGGACCTATCTGGTTTCAAACTGGCAAAAAGGAAGTGAAGTCGGATTTCCTCACGAAAATCCCGTCACGCAGGAATTCTCTTCTCAGCGTCTCTTCTTCTCCTCGAAGCGGGCGAATTCGCGCAACTCTGCGTTTCCTCCTCTGACTTACGGGAGGAAGGGGAAGATTGTCTGTCTATACGGGGAGAAGAAAGTGTATGTTGAAATATCATCTCCTTTCGATCCGCGAGTTTTTTCCCGATGATGAGAGAAAAAATCGACCTCGGAAGGTTAGTGCCGGTTGAACGCCCCGCCAGCAACGTGCTACCTGCGATTATAATGTATTGCAATATGATATTATGCAGCACTCATGAGTATGACAGGGTATTATCCTCACGCAGCGGCAAGATTTCCATATTGCGGGGCAACGTGGTATTACGCGAAATCAGCCGCATAATTACGAATTTACCGTTAAACATCGCACTGACCACCGCGCTGTGAATATAAATGCGCGTTTCATCTCAATATCAAGACTTTTCCCAATCATTGCAAAATTCATGCGGCATTGCGTTACGTTAGATTTATCACACGATAATCGCGCGTCAAACGATTGCTCGTGTGCCGCAAAAATTGGACGGTTTTAAATGCAACACACTCACACACACACATACAAACACATGTGCATTATGGCTTGTTGGGGTTTACATTGATTTTGATTAATCGCGCTGAAGCTTTAACAGTGAGCGGATATTGCGACCTGATCGATAAATTTGTAAAATATTTTCGGTACATTACATATAATACGGGTTTCTCGTTTACGTTAATAGTAATTATTATTCATGTAATGCTATTCGTAATTTAACGCAAACCAGAAATTAACAATAGATTATACGAATTTGGATTAGAATGTTACTGATATATTATATATTTGGATTAAATTCAAAATTTATCGGTGACATCGAAAATTATCGCATTTGTGTATATTTTAATACATAATATTTTACAAATAATTTTTTTTTTAATACATATAAGTATTTTTAATACCTATATCTCACCTTTACATTCAACTAGTGATAAATCTCTCTTTTCTATTTAATCGCATCTGTAACTTTCGTATTTGTACGAGGGCGGTCCGATAAGTACTTAGCCTCACTGCCCGATGGTGTCAGTATCGCAAGAGAGATTACTATCGTGTAGTACATTC
>QVOB01006246.1:0-40347 GCA_014839585.1 Pseudomyrmex concolor
TCTCTCTCTCTCTCTCTCTACGCGGCGCGCTCATTGCATTCAGAAAGCATAATGAATACCTATTTACATTTAATCACCAAGTCTAATTGCGTTCACGGTGAAAAACGCTCTCCCGTGTATTGTTTTTTTTTTCTGTCGACGCAATATGTTAAGGATTACGTTCATATTTCGCTAAAAGTACACATATACACATATAGGTGAGAATTGATATCGCCTCTCTCACCGCGTGTGTCACACAACATTTATCTACAAAAAACAACGAGGGGGAAATATTTTCGCAAACGCGCTAATTCCCGAGATAAATATCAACAGTTAAATCCGCGCGATTTGTCACTGCCGGAAGTCGCGGCGAGGTGGAGTCGTCGTCATGGCGCGTCACGTCTCGATAATCTTCCCTGCGTCGAGCGTGTTGCGCCGCTATCTATATCGATCGACCGGAGAGAACGGATCGGGCGGGGGAGGAGACACGCGTTTCTTAGGAAACGCGCGAGGCCGGAAGTTCGAATAATCGCGCCGCCAGCGAGTCTGCGAAGTTTAATTGTTCCCGGACGCGCGCGAGCCACTATAACGTTACGTTTCCGAGAATTATACTGAACCTGTCTTCGAACGCGCACGTGCGCGCGCGAATCTGCACGTGTAGTACGTAGACACATGCGAAAGAGAGAGAGAGAGCGATCCCGTCGGGTCTTTCCCGACTAATTCGCCTGAATTTTGATTTTCAATAAGAGAGAGGGTCCGCGCGTGTGCGACAAAGGCGGAGAACACATCGAGAAAACGAGAGAATTCAGGATGAGAAGACAGAAGGAGCGAGAGAGAGACAGCGCGAGTGAAAGGGGGTGAGAGAGAACCATCGAGGGAGAACCATCCGGAGACGCGCGTTGGGATTTAGCTTCCGCGTACAGCTGTACCACGCCGGAGCTTTGAATATGCATGACGCATGGGCATTAAAGCCCGCCTTCCACTGCTGCCTCTGCACTCGTATGCAAATAGTCCGTTCACGACCGATCTCCACCTTCAGCAGAACGAAGTTACGGAGACCGATACCTAACCCGGGACGACTGGTTGTGAAGTTGGCCGGTGTTGCGTACGTGTAAATTTTTTTCAGAATTACCAAACGCGCGGCTGTTTCGCGAGGCAAATTCCAAGAGGGTTGTCACGAACGCGGAAGAATACCCGTCTCGTTACGCGCAAGAATATCTCGCGTGCGGTTATATATTCGCCGTCCGTGAAATTTCGCCGTCCGAAATTTGCCCCGGCGGCGAGATGAAAGGGGAATGTAAAACGGCGCTGTCGGTGACTATGTAAATTGTAGTCGTGATCCGAAGACTGCGGACGGATAAACGAGAAAACGCGAAAGGGATAAAGAGAGAGAGGAAGAGAGAGAGAGAGAGAGAGAGAGAGAGAGAGAGAGAGAGAGAGAGAGAGAGAGAGAGACGATATTGCTTGTTTGCATTGCGAAAATGCAAAATTCGTATAATGACGTGGTGCCGCTTGTACGAGGAACTGTATTAAAAATCGACATCGTTTATTTACTCGCCGAGATTAAATTTCTAATTGAAGTATTTTAGAGAGCAATTATACCAGGCGCCGCGGCGTCATCGTATAAACGAGAATTTATATTTCTTGCCGTCGCGCGCGCCATTCGCACTTTAATCCAAAAGCGTGTCACGGAGAAGTGCTCGATCGAAAATCGCATTTGCCGCCCGAGCAATACATCTCTCCGCGTTTCGTAACAAACGTTCGATTACAATCCGAACACGTCGCCACGATTCAGAGTGGTTTTATCGCTATCCCGATGCACAACGCGTTAAGTCGAACAACACAGGCGTAGCCAATAATGGCCGCGCTACCTGTTCCCGTCTGGTTTAACGAATGGCGTGCGAAACGGGGCTGCTCCGGCCGATATATAGACGATAAACCACGAACCTACAGCCGGTAGCCGGTAGCCGTAAATAATAGTATCCGACTTGGAAGAAAACGAGCGACGCGACCCCGACGCGACGGGAACCGGCACAGCCCGTGTCTGCCGAAAACGGCCGCGATTTAAAGTTCATTCCGACGGAGAGCGAATAATTGGAGAGAAAGAGAGAGAGAGAGAAGAGACGCATATATAAGGAACGATGCCCCCCGTGTAATTGTCGCCAATCACGCCAGCCGACTCGAGGATCGCGAAATTCACGGCCGTTAAACGCAGGAAGGTACGGCCGTTGCGATTGGCTGCCGCCGCCGGAAATCGGAGGCGCAGGAAGGAACGAGGGGAAGTGCATTCCCTTCTTCGTGCAATTATCTCATTCACCGCGTGATATAATTAAATGGAAAAAAGGAACGATGCGAAAGAGACAATTCCGAAAATTAATTGGCAGCCGTGCTTCTTGATGTATCATCGCATGGTAGTAAAACGTCGATCGTGTGTTAAGAGAATGTATGGCGGAATATTATGCGGATTAATTAGAAAATAAGAATGAATTGCGTTATATGTATATATCCGATCTTCTTTCATAATGCATCAGAGAAAAATATACGCGCAAGTGCGCACATTTAAATACTTATCACATCACACAATACGCGCGCGTACTTACATTATATCGTCTTTTAATCGATTTACAGATATTACATGTTGTTAATATCGTTAAGCGGCGACCGACAATACATTAATTGGTTCGTTCTATCAATGTGAAACTATAGGAATTGCGGTACATTACTCAATATATAATGCGTGTAATAATTTATTCCAAAACCGACGGAACATATATACTTGATGGTGATGTAATACGGACGCAATTATTTTCAGAATGCGCTGGTCGTGCGGAGAAAAGAAAAATCGAAGTGTCGTCATCGAGACCGATCGATTAAACCTTCTTAGTAGAAATCGGTCAATTAATAAACGCATGCAATTTAATTACTCTCGACGCTCCCAGAGCATTGAATACGATGACGTGGCCCGGCGTTCGAGACGATCGATACGACCGAGCGGAGCGCGCGGTCGTAAAATAATTATCTAAATGTTGCTGTGAGAAGGAAGCTACTGTGACAAGGAGAGAGATCGGGCCGCGTTTAATGAAACGTAATCCCGTTTAGAATTTCAAAAACAAAAGGCGGCGCGTGCGCAGAATTATCTAAGCGGAGAGGATATGAGTAATAGAGATTGGGGAGGTCGGTTTCGGTATTAGGATTTATTAGAAACGCTCGCCCTCGTCGCGACATTGCAAAGGGCGAGGGTAAGACCTTATGATTTCTCCTGGGAAACTCGTACATACGACTTGAACTAATGCACCTGCTATCTGTTGTTGTCGGCGATTTCTCTCTTTTTTTTTTGCACGCATTCGCACACTGAGAAAAGAAAAAACACCGCGCGTTCTATACATTCGTTACATCGAGAGTACATTCACTTTGCCACGTGGTTTCGGCAACGTTCGAAAACACTCGCGAAGATGACGCACGATGACATATATCTCACTGTCGTCGTAACAGCGTCATCATACGTGTATCTTTTTCACGCGCTTTATCTTCGCGGTCCCGAGAGTGCAGTAAGAAAACTCGCGCGCGCGCGCGCGCGTGTGTGTGTGTACAGAAGCAGCGCAATTTTCGCGACAAACAAACTATGACAAGCAGATAAAACACTACACAATACGAACGTTCTCGCGATACGAATCTCGTTACGCGTTGCGAAAGAGAAAAAGAGATGTGCCGGAATTGTGTCGGCGTAATTACGTACTGATCAAGAATCATGTTGCCTCAACAGAAATATTAATTCGAGCGAGCAATTAATTGTCGGTTGCGATGTCGATCTAATTACGCGTATACATACGTACGATATCGGCGAACATTAAATATTCACTGGGTTATCGGGGCTTTTCCCGAGAGCTCACCTGAAACAGACAAGAAAAGAAAATTTATTTAGTAATTTACGATAATTCGCTCGCGAGAGAACGCGTATAAACGTGAACAATGTGGGGATAAGAGCTTTCGCTTGCGTTAGGGAGTATAATATCGTAAACAGGCGCGTTTACATAGGGGGCTCGCTGGAAAGTGATACGTGACACGCATGCCAGTGAGGAGTCGCCGGTGGATTCACGGGCGGACTTAAATTTCCATTAGTTACGCGACAATGGCGCGGCAGCGTCGACTACTCGAGATGCATAAATCCCCGGGCTCGCTAACGCGCAGCTAAAATCCCCGAAAATGCGAATAGCAGTATCTTCGCGCGCGTTCGTTACGAGTGATCCTCTATCAACACTTCTTAATGGCTCGGATATACGTAGAGAGACTCGAGAATCTCTCCGCTTTAATTGAATTAAAAACGATACTGTTAGAAGAGATATGCGCCGCACATCGCCCGACGTGTTTTCAACGCGTCGGGCGCACTATTGGACTCTTTATGGAGTTTCGTGCACGTTCGCAGCGATGACGATCGCGAAGAAGAGAGCGCGGCGAAATCTGAAATTAAATCAAAAGTTCAATTATCGCGTTGCTCGTTCCGACGCTTCGCGACATATAAAAGAAAAAAAAAGGAACGAGGATCAGTCGTTCTTTTTTCTCACTCATCGGTATATACGTGTTTAAGTTTGCGTTTTATAGTTCGAATCTCACCGAGATGCGTGTATACTTTTAAAATACATATTATAAAATATATATATATATTTTCGGTGCAAGTACCGAACGTCGGGAGTAAAGAAAGAGAGCGATCTCCAACGCGCGGAAGACTTAGACTCGCGCGTAAATGCCGCATTAATTTTAATTAAAAAGAGAGATAGCGGCTAATGCGCCCGGGGACGTCGCGGTGAAATGCGGCCGGTTTACGACGTGCTCCACGGGCTTTCGGGCTTTTATCGGCTCGAGCCGAGCCGAGTTTGCGCCTGCCGTACTCCTGTATTATACTCGTCGACGAAGGATCTCGCGACGCGCCACACACACCGTTGTCAAGCGGCGTCATTGCGCTGCTGACGTTGACGACGACGCTGCTGACGTTTCGTTCTCGCGCGCAGATAACGGTAATTTGCGATACAACACCGCAGCAGCTCGTCTCTCGCCGCACCGGCCCGAATAAACCGCCGTTATAAACGCGCGCGCGCAAGTAGCGCGGCGCGAATAGATTTAGTTATCCATGCGAGCGTTAAACGTAATTAATCGTCAAAGCCTTCGAAGGGATTAATTGGCTGAGGTAAATGGCGCGTGTTGCACGTGAGTGCTCGTTGACTCGCGGAGTCGAAGAGAGAAAATCAACAAAATTAATGTTGCATCCATCTAGTTACGAATACATCGCGCAATTCATATTTAGATTCAGCGTATTTAGTATACTCGTGCGTATGCTATTATCTCGTATTTTTCGCGCGATTGTAGCTGTAGGTTCCGCGAGCATTTTTTCGGCGGCATACGCACTTCGCGCGTTTTTTGAGCAGGAATAAGATTTGTCTATGCAAACATCAAAATATCGCAAAGCGATATATATATCGCATATCGATATATATCGCATATCGATATATATCGCATATCGATATATCGATCTTCTTTTTGTTTCTAATTGCTGATTCCAACAAAGTGTTCAAACGACTTTCTTATAAACACAGCGCATGTATAAAACTTAGTTGCGTTCTATAACAGTAGTACACACGTAAAAAATGTTTAGTATTTAAATCAATTATAACAGAGAGTATATGTTGTGTGCGTGTGTAACGTTACGCACGTGTCGCGTATAAGAGCACGTACCTTAAAAGAAAGAAAAAGAGAGAAAGTTCACTGTTTCGGCAAACAATATCGAACCTAGCACGTGCCGAGGCACGCGATATTCATCGTAAGTTTGAGAGCACGCGTCCCTCGGCACGAAGCTCGCTCTTCGGAGTGTGTACTCGCCCCCTTTCCGAGACGCCACCCTGTGAACAAATCATCATTCCCCATTTTTTGTCTACGCAGCGGGACGAAATAGCGACAAAACAGACCGAAGTCCGGGTAGTGGCATAAGTGTCTCCAGTTTATCTAAACACGTGTACATATTTTTGGAGTTTGTTAGAAGAGAAAGTGAGTTGACACTGTCGAAAAAACAAGAGAATGTTCAATTTACCGAAATTAGTAAGAGAAATTGTATAATTCCACGTCTCTCGTACAAATGAGATTTTATTGACAAATTGTGTATGTCAATTAAATGTTATATCAAGCGATCTTACAGTCGCAAGTAAGATATTATTATCCCAGATCTGTCAAATTAGATATCCGCCCGATAAAAGATTTGTGAGATTTTAGTAACCCAGACTGATAATCTGAAATTCGATTTCGTGTCGCGCGGCACCCGAAAGTCGTGGGAAATAACAACATGTATAGTATATATATACATACAACGGCGAAGCGAGATAATAAATAAATCCGGCCTATTTCCCGTGCGCACGATTTACGACGTAGTTGCGAGCGCGAAACGATGCTCCTCCGCAACCAGGTATTTGCCGCGGTAAAAATTATTTATCGATTCACGAACGAACATGCCTATTAGAAACGTATTACCGGCTCACATTGCAGTCGGAAGGCAATCAGTCGACACAGGTCTTTTTTTTTCTTTTTTTTTTCAATATAGGTCATTTCCCCTCCAGCGAGGCAATAACTTCGCGAATTATTGCGTTCGTGCGGTGTTCGCGCACACGCCTTTTCTCGACGACGCGGACACAAACCTGCCGCAACAGTGCTGGTACACAATACACGTCCACCGAAAATCAGAATCGCGCTTGAGGCGATATGTAAGTACAGCAAGAGCAGCCGAGATTACAGCCGTTGGTTTTATGTGACGCTGATAAATCTTGGCAATAACTGCCCGCGCGAAGAAGAAAAAAAAAGCAATACGCGATACAAAGGGAGATGAGAGATTGCGACAAAGCGCGGGACCCCTCGCAAAAAGCGCATTTTCGATGAAAGATAGAGAGAGCGAGAAGGCGGCTGACAGTACGCCGACATTCTCGTATTTTCGTGTGCCTGCTTATGCAAAAGCCCGTTACGCGGCATTGACAAGGGTCGAATAACAGCGCGGCGGTTGTTTGCGTGGTGTCACCCTTATCTCGGACGTTGCCCTAATTTTCACGAGTTTAAATAAAGACGGGGAAAGGGCGGCGGCGCAGCGGCGGCGAGTGGATTGCATATACACTCGACGTGTATAATATCGCCCATGTGTTTCCTTTCGCCTGTCATTACCTCGTGGTTGGTCGTTAACGCGATCGCGTCGTATAAAGGTGAGTGTCGATATCGGCGATACGGCCCGACGTTAAACTATATGTGTACACGTGAATAACGCCAATTTGGTTTAATTCCACCGCGCGCGTGTGTATGTGCGTGTGTGTGCGTGCGTAAAATTAAACCAACCGACGTCGGAAACGAGCGAATCATGCGCGGTGATATATATTTGCGAGCATATATAATCAAACGCGGTCGCGATTTGCCAAGTGTAACGACCGAAATACGGAAAATATACCCGACGATCGCGTTTATCAATGGGTTCGTTTAAATGCGTGTAAATAATAAATCGCACGCTGCGCCGAGTAATAATAAAATTCCCGGGTTAACGATACAAGTGCTCGAAAATTATACCGCGAGAGATTAACGTAATCGCGAATCGAACATTTGCTTTAACTTCGCTCGGGACTCAGCGCCACTACGATGTTTGCACGATTTATTTATTTGCTAATTGCGCGAAACCTAACGCCAAATGCCGATTCAACGATGAAATTTTTGACAGATCGTTTTCTCGTATAGTTTTTTTATATTCCACAAATTTCACAAAGAAACTCATATCCGTACAAGTTGCTCCAAGTTGACAAAAGAACTTCGGCAAATTAACCTTCTGCCATATTGTCGTGCCAGAAGTTGTTTAGATAATTTATGTGCGTTCGGACAATGTGCGTCAGATAAAGCTTGTTAGATAAGCGCCTCCCATGTGCATTCATAATAAGTTTATCACGTTCGGACCGGAACTATGCCACAAGTTTCGAACAACTTGTCTAGCGAATATAACATCAAGTGGCTTTTGTCATCATAAAGCCAAAAGATCGATCGTGTGATCTTTTTTTCCCCTGGCGTGTGTGAACGATGAAAAACAAAAACAAAGAACAGAGATATATATATATATATATATACACACACATACACTCACGATCGAACGACCGTAAGGCCGAGAGTCACGTGAAGAGATTCATGATCGACTTCCTGGCACGCGAGAAACATCATCCACACACAGGCCCCGCCTTCCCATCAGTTATCACATTGTAAACCTTATCAGCCGCGCGACACAATACGCAGCACATCTCGGATCTCGCGCGTTGTATGTGTATGTGTATGTATATGTGTACGTTAGTATCGCTATTATAGAGACATCGTTATGCGAACGTAAAATGCACCAAAGCTTGAAGACGACAATGACAACGTGGGCGCACGAGCTAGCTAGCTAAATAAATAGAACTGCGTACTGTGCAATCACGCGCGATAGAAGCGTGCAGTTTCGCGAATAAAATCGTTTATGTCGATTCACGGTCTATCGTTGCCGGGTTGCCAATTCGAAGTATAATCGGATCATTTTTGTGAAAGTCGCGAATTTGAGTGCGACAAACGCGTTCGAATTGGTCCCGTCGCCGCATGAGAGGGATGTGCGTGCGCGCGCCGTAATTGTGAAATGCGGTCACACAAGCTGAACAGGAAGCACATTCCCGCGCGTCGCATCTCGTTGATCATGCGTAATGAAGTGTACTTGTTTAGGCATATTTTAAGCGGAAAATACACAGCCGCGTCGTGTGATGATTTTCCGTACACTGCGCGCTCTGACTTGCGCGAATAAAACCCGTCCACGCAGCGTCGCAAAAATATTTTACCATGATGAATGTAAACAACGCGTAACGGCGCCGATCGACGCTGATGGGTCGTGTGAATTTTTTACTACGCCCGACGCCGTGGAAAAGTCCAATATCGTCCAGATGCAAATTCCATACTGACGCGGGTTGTAATTTTCAGCGGCGCCGAACGCTGCGAGTAACGACACACGGCCGTTTACGCGTGCTCTGTAATTTCTGCGCGACGTGATTGTTTTTTGTTTTTTCTTTTTGCTTTGTTTTTTACACGCATTGCGATTCTCCCTGTATAAACTCGGAGGAAAGGGAGTGGGAGAGAGAAGTAACGGAATTCTCGAGCGAGATCGGAAGAGGAGCTTTCGGTCAAAGCGAATAACTGGACTGGATGTAAAAATATAACGGACAGCTATACGTATCGATCGCGCTACGCGGATAAGATAATCTAACAATATTATACCTGTTGATTATCGGGGAACTTCGTTATGCGAATGGCAGTCAATTTGCTATGCCCGTGCAATTTTTCAGCCGATAGATTAACGGAGCCCTTATCGCCACTGGCTGCGGTATCCTTCAGAATTGATGGCGGCCATCAGCTCCGACTGATCGATGGCCGCAAAAAATCGTATCGATTTGTAAGCAGAGAACAGCCTGCCAAGAGCCGCGTAATTATCCGCCGCGGGTTATATGAACGTCGGAGCTGCAGCCACGGGTCGGGGGTGCACTTTTCGTCCAAGCATCCAAATATGTCGGATATATAATCGACTCTCTTATATTAATTGCATGCAACGCTTCGAATAATTAGGACCGTGTCCAATTGACATCAATTCGCCGCCAAGTATTCTTTCTCTTTCCCGACGGACAAAAAAAAAACCACGACGAGAAATTAATTCTTCTTGAGAACTCCTCTTCTCTCCCGGAAAAACGATTACATAAATTCCGTGCATGGAAATTGCGCGCTTGTCGTCGCGCGCGTAATTTCCCAAACGACCGGGGTGGAAAATCGCGCGAGTGAAATTTCGAGAGTCAGCGCGCGGTGTCGCGTCCGGGTCGCAACATCAGCGATCCCGTTTAAGAACAAGGGGACGCAGCCCTCTCTCAGGAATACAAATTCCGTCGTCGGTAGTTAGGTACGCCGAGAGACAGTTTTCGTCTCTCCGTCTTCCTGTCCTTTTTTTTTTTTTTTTTTTTTTTTTTTTTTTCACGGCGCATTATTAGCATAAATCGATGTATATGAATCGGTAGTTTATGCGCCCATCGCCCGCCTATCGACCGGAGACTGTTTTTTCACGAAACGTTTAATTAAACGTCTCATAAATCACACCGACCGCGAAAGAGCGCGACGGCGCGGCGCGGGGACAAATTAATAAGATTAATTGGTTGACAGTTTGGGAAACACTTTCGACCACGCCACCGGCCGTTCTCGTTCGCTTTTGACGTCGAATGAATCGTTCGAGGGGAGCGACGTGCACGCGCGCGCGCGCGCGCGCGGAAAAGAATATTAATTTTTAGCCCGAGGCACTCGCGAGCGCACCCCTGGAAAATATGTTTTCTTTGAACCTGGCTTATCCCGGACCCTCGAACGGAGGGATGAACGTCAATCCACAAGAGATTCACCGCCAGATCGATGGTTTTAATGACATGCGACGACGCGCGTCTCTGAATTTTACGAATATAATATCTCTTTAGCGTCAGAAAAATAATCATTTTCAGTCAATAAAATCGACGCAGAGAAATATTTAATAAGCGCTCTCAAGCGTTTCTCATTAACTGTCCATCAGATAATATCCGATTGCGATTAAATTTTTAATATAAATATGAAAGCTGGAAATTTTCCAACTACGCATGTAGTTCATCGCAGCTCAGTTTCGATATGTTGAGATTCTATTATCTCTATCACGCGTATCACGTTACACAGATCGTATCGCGCAAGGGAATCAATAGGAATCTTATCGATCAACGACCCCGTCGGATAGACAGTCTGGACAGACTGAGCTATCGCGTATCCCAGCGGATAAGGCGAGATTGTTACGACAACCGTCATTCGGAGCGTTAAATGAGTGTATAGTGCGATTAGTAACGCGAGACGATCGGAGCTGAGTCATATCACGAGCAACATGGCCGCGAACAGTATCGGATTGTTTCTCATTCCTCGCCGGACGATTTCGTCGAATACAACGCGCGCGCGAGTTTACATTAGATCATAACCTGACGTGATATCTGACTGAGTAAACGCTGAGTTTCCGCAGCGCGCGCAAGACACGTACTCGATTTATGCGCAAGAACAACTTTTTGCTTGGTGCAAGTCTGGGGTACCGAGGGTTGATATACACACGCTTTGCTTTCAAAGTAAAAGAACGGACACGGAATATTCTTTTCTCTCCTCGGACTAGGCGCGCAGTCTGTCTTTCGTATATTTTCATTGTTTCACAACGCCCGCACACGCCGAAGCTTTGCCCCGTTGTACCCTTTTTGGTCTCTGGATGCACGACGATGCAATCTGTTGAAACCGATACGATTCAGACAATCTATTTGCCAAGCATTGTAACCCAAACCTCATTGTCTCTCGCGCACGTTGCCTTTCGCGTGTACAAACGTTCGCTATCAAACAGAGAAAGAGTGAGAGACACAGCGGGATAAGAGGGAATGGAAACGATACGGGCTCGTACAGAGAGAGATACAGAAAAAAAAGCGCTATATTTTCAGTTTAGTTTTCGCGCTTCGGTTCGGTGTCGCGCTGTAAATCGCGACCATTTCCAGCTGTAAAATACGACGCGACAAATACCTACGTATCACGCATAATGTAAATGATAAGATTGTTGTGTGCGAGTTGAAACGCGCGAGAATGTATTAGTTCGACAGAATCAGCAGCTGGAGAAGAGAGAGAAAGAGCGCAATCTTTTTTTCTTCAAGCTGTCTAAACATCTCCGCGGTCGCAGAAGAAAGCTCGAGTAAAAACTGAATTTTTTTAGTCCACTGACACGCCAACGGGATAACTTAGTGTTCTGAAACTTTGGAACGAATTTTTTTGCACCAAATCTGCACAAAACTCTTTAGAAAAACTATCAGGAATTCTAGAACTCTTCGGGGAACTCTAGTTATTTTGTTGAAATATATTCTCCAAAAAAAAAACCACACGCACACAACGGCGCTAACTTTACTTGATTTAAAAGTTTTGATCGGTTATCGGTAATGAAAAAACTATAAAACTTCTACACGCATCGCTGAATAAACGTTAAATAAAGTTGAATTAATCCGGCACGTGAGCAAGAATACCCGCAATGATATTTCACATAATAAAACCCTATTATTATCGCTCTTTCTCTTCGATAACGTTTCGTACAATAGCCGTCAGCTGATTTTGCAACAGATATAATACCTGACATCGGAAAATAAAGGACGTCCGTCTGTTTAATTTATCAGGTCTTGAATAATGCGAAAAGACTGATGATGGACAGCCCATAATACTGCTTTAACAGGCCGGCCCCGATTTTCCTGTCAATTTCGTGACATTTGATACGCACGCGGTACAACCGGGTTGACATGAAATTCGATCGGTAATTGAATCGCAAGTACAATTAATCGCATGCCGAACACGTATATATTTGCCGGTTACTTGGTTTTGCTTCATTAATGCACCCAATAAGCGCGATTTGACGAGCGAGTATTGTTCTCGGAATTCGCTTCGGTCGGACCTTTTACAGTCGCAACTTCGATTGGTCGAAATCACAGCGTTTAACCGCGCAAACGCTTTATACACCGGCCATAAGTTCTAACAGACGTCATTCTACGGAAAGAGCGTAAGTTTCATCGGATCGATTTCCACGTGACGTCATATAGGGTAGTAACCACACAGGTCGTGTGAATTATTAATCCAATCACACACACATACACGTACGTAATACTAAGTCCGCTTAGTACGCATGTAATTCCAATAGAACTTCCGTTCTTTGACCTATCGAGGCCGTTATGTATCTCCGTATCGACGTTTCACCATCATCCGCGGGGAATTAGCCGAGGGAAATAAACGTACGGTGTAGTGACGCACGTTTCGCAACGTCATCTTTACATTACCGCGCGCGCCTTGATCTACATCCTTTTTTTATTCGTAATAAGCGTTTATTATTCGTACATTAAACATGAATGCATCACGTAATGACAGATGCATGTATAAATATATAGCGCGTGACGATATATTCTTTGATATAAATACGTTTATTGTATATTTGAAATAAAAAAAAATTCGAAAATGAAAAACGTGTTTGACAAACTTCGATGATCGGACGTGAATCGAGTTGAAACACGCTGGGACACGCGGATGTAATTTGCTGTCCCCGTTTGTAGACGATACGCGCGCGGTGCGTCTTCGCGTTAATGACGTGATCGAGATCGCGACGCACGACACTATCCCGCCGCGATACGACGTCGTCGGTCTGCCTTTTACAGCGCGTAAAACTTGGAATTGTTCCATCAAAGTTATATACGTCGGCGTCGTCGGGAGCGAAGCCGAAACTTTCTGACGCTGTGAAGATGTTCTTTAGTGTAACGCATTAAATTACGGAACGTAGTTCCGCGGGTGGAAAGCGACATAAATGGTTCCGAGGGGTACCTGTGTGTGCGCGCGCGCGCGCGAGCGTTCACGCTGCTAGCAAAGTTAATTAATATTCATAGGGTCATATATAGTATTGTACTTCGTCAGTTCTGCTGTAGACATTTTTTAATCAAAAAGAATTATCAATCCGTTCCCGCGAGTTACGTTGAACAAAGGTTAACCGAAGAATTATCTTGGATTATACGAAATATTAATGGAACAGTTTGGGGAGAAAAAGAGAGAGATTATGAGCACTTGCAATAATGGAAATCCGAATTATCGCGTAAACAATGGACGTTTGCGCGTTTGCGAGATGGATAAATAATCATCTTAATTGTGTACCGTGTTTTATAAATTATCGTCCGAGACTTCAAATATTAAACAGAAAACTCAAATCTCTCGAACGGGAAAAACTGTCTTTTGTAAGCGTTTGTTTTATGTGCACAAACGTGTAGCGAGTTCGGCATAGAGATAAAACATGTATCGCTTCGATGCCGCTGTCTCGTAGCAAAATGCGCTGCAATTGCAGCTCTCGAGTGTTTAATTACGAGCTTAATCCGAATGCGCTCTGGTTGTGTTTATTAATCTACTTTAACTCATTGGGGATATATCTGTTGTGCTGCGTACAAACTGCGTATTGCGGAACCGGAGAAAATGACACGCCATCTCCGAGAGTTTTATTTGATTGCTTGCAAAAAAAAAAAAAAAAGACAATATTCTGACGACAAAATTGACACAATAGCTGGCCGGTAAATCTACCTTGTTAAGTTAAAATTCGAAACGTGTAAAGAACACACACAAGAAAATGTTAATAAACGATACGGTCGTGAAAATATTCAAAGTAACATATTCATTTGCGTGTGTACCGTTCAAACGAAATATTTAATCAACGGCAGCTTAGCGAGATAAGAGTACAGATTCGGAATTTAATACTGTACTTAAATACCAAACTTAATTCATTCCTCTAATCTGCGCGAGAAGGAATTAGGAGTGAAATTTACCTCTCGCAGGTATCGTCTGCAACTTTGATGTATTTTTATTTTCAGAAATATCAAAGGGCGTCATATATATTTATCGGGTCCCTTTTTTGTGACGCGTTTAAAGGTGGTCCTTGAGGGAGCGAACAGGAGTAATTTTAGGATAGTATTACGAACTTCGAACGATTACGAATCGTTAACCTTCACAACACGATGACAAAACTCGCTCGTAAAAAACCAAAGTTTGATCATCGAGGTAACACGTGTTGGTCTATGTGTTTATTCACGATAAATATGTAAGCGATAAATATGTAAGCGCAATATGGTTTTTAGCACGTTATTTTTATTAAGTATCTATTAGATAAAAAATTTGCGTGCAAACGTGGACTTTCATCAAAAACCTTGCATACTCGTATATCCCCTTCAATCCATTTATAAAGAAGATAAAAATGTAATCTATTGACGCGCGCGTCAAGTGAATTGTCAATGGCACGAATATTTGACAAGCTCTCCGAGATATGCAGTTTGGCGCAAATATTTTATCACGTCGGATTCGCACGCGGGTGTTCTGCGGAATGTATAAATATGCTCCCCGTCACTCCGCAGAGAAACTGGAACATTCATTTTTCGCGTAATGATTCCCGTTTATTTGCATTTTCTTGTATATTCATAAACATGTCTATGGATAACTTAATTGCGACACATCCGCGCCGATCAGCACGTCTCTTTTCGACTTCGTCAATTACAGATAACGAGCGCGACGATTCGCAAAACTCGTTGCCGGTAGTTATTAAATATCCGCGTGCTCTAGAAAATTTTAATCTCGTTTCTTCCCACTCTTTTCTCCCCAATTTCTGTGAAAAATTAGAATATCCCTGTGTGTATTCCCGCGACATTTAAAATTCAAATCTTAATTCCGCGCGCGTCGCATCGCGTGATAGCGAAATGCAGATTAGCCGATGTGGATTAGCCGATCCGACCGTGCTGTTCGAATAGATTAGCCCAAATTCGAGATCGATCCAATCGACTCTCGTATGTCATTATAAAGCCACAACGTCGTATTCGATATCAGAATTCATTACCGTTATCATATCCGGCTGGATTCATTCCGAATGAAGCTAAAGCGTCGTTGTTCGCCGAGAGAGATTATTCGAACGTTAAACCGAACAGCCGGTGATTCCGCTTAAGAGAAATCCTATTTCGGGAACGAGAATATATAGGACTTTACCCCCGCGGTGCACCGGACCACC
This sequence comes from Pseudomyrmex concolor, assembly GCA_014839585.1. Classification (NCBI taxonomy): domain Eukaryota; kingdom Metazoa; phylum Arthropoda; class Insecta; order Hymenoptera; family Formicidae; genus Pseudomyrmex; species Pseudomyrmex concolor. Next base: position 15,629 of record QVOB01006246.1, read on the forward strand.
AGACGTCGTCGACTGATTTACAAGATACCCGACGACCGGAAACGGACCAGATTCGCGCAAGTGCACACAGACGCTCTTGCGACACACATATCGGTTTTTGTCGCCGACGTTTCTCGTTCCGCTCGAGCAACGAAACGGAACGAGCCGATATTGTTACAATCACCGCGCATCGAATGAAGACTACTAGAAAGACCGGTGGCCTACGTGGGGGCTTCGCAATATTCGCGTTTCTGTGGCATTAAATGCATGCAGAAAAAAGTTTACTACCCTCCCCCTAGACGCGTACGCACACAATCGAAACTCTCCAATAGTCCGAAGGGGAGAAGTTCGAGTAGCGCGCCGAAATGGAAAGGATGGTTCGATATTTTCCGCGTGTGCGGACGAAATATTTGAGAGGATCTGATACACGCGAATTTCGTTCCCTCTCTTCGGCAGCTAACTCTCCCCTCTTTCTCCCGTCCGTTCATGCGTAGTTACTCTCTCTCGCCCTCTCGTTTCCGTCGCGTCGCGACGTTGTCCTCGGTGGATTAGCGTCGATGTGGACCGAAATAAAATCGCGACGTATGGTATTATACGTTCTCTCGCAATCGCCGAACAATGCGCGAAAAAAAGTTCGCGAGGCGAAGGTAACATTTGCACGAGGGTGAGATAGAGGAGAGGAAGGGAGGAACGGACGAAGCTTGGTCGTTGCCACGCTCCGGGTGCATTATTGAAATTCCGCCGTGGAGAACCGATATTTCGCGTCCATTATTTCCCGCGTGAATCGAGCTCTGTGTGTCCGACGTATTCTTCGGCGCCTGTATAATCGGGGTCTCAGGTTTTCGTAGATTAAATTCGAGCTCTGTAACAATAATGCCAACAGAGTGCGCTCTCTCGCTCGCTTGATAAAAAATTTCATTTTCAAATGGATCCTCGGGCTGAAAGCGGACCTGTAAGGGGACGACGAGTTTTTAGCTCCGTCGAAGTGGAAATTTACTACATTTTATTGCCCCGAATTTGTGTGTGTGTGTGTGTGTTGCGCGTCTACATTGGCGAAAAAAATTTTTTCCGCCGAGCGAAGCAGGCAGTAATGTCGAAATAATTGTCTCTATTATGAATTCACGCGACGAGTGCGCACAAATTTCTCCCTTGTTTTCTCTTCTTTCGTTTCAGAGACCGCGATCGTCACGATACTATCGAATCTCGCTATAATACGCTTAAATGAGAAAATAATGGCCCGGTGTGGAACCGAGATATTTCAACGATAATCCCGTTACTTCCCGGGCAAAACTACGCTTTGAAAACGTTAATGCAAAACAGAGAAAATACGAAGCCAAGCGCACAAACGAAAAAAAGAACAAAAAAAAAAAAAAACAAAAAAGAAAACAAGAAACGAAATAACGTGGTGTATTTCATATCTAAAGTCATTCCGCACGATACGCGCGAAACACGCGTACACGTCGGTTCGAATAAAAAAAAAAAATGTCATCGCTGACCACTGAAAAAAACAAGCTCGACGCCATTCCGCTGATCCACCCTCGGAATCTCGCGGACGCGAAAAACACGAATCGACGTGCTTTTTTCTCTGAGTTTTTAGAAAAATATAACGCGCGTTGTGTGTTTTCGACTGTGTATCGCTCCATGCCGCGTGGAAAAGAATCGTACACAACTGACGTCACCACTAGCGCGCGCGAGACGCTCGGCATAATTTTCGACGACTAATAAACCGAGCACACCGTGCCGTGTATTTAGAGCGTCGCGATTAACACTGTATAAACGCCGGGTATGATACACGTATCCGTTGATTCGCCGTGCGACACGTATCACGCGCGCACAAACGAACATTCGACGTAGAATAATATCCGCCGCTATACCGCACGTTAACTCTCCCGCGAGCGTGCATAACCAACTGCATCTCCCGGCTGTACCAAACGCAATCGCGCACGTGGCGTAGTTTCCGACGATTTTCCGAGATACCCGCGGAACTGAGTTAGAGAGGACACACACAGGCTCGGTTTTACCCAGTATAATTGCGCGCGCACTAGTGTCCGCAATAGTTTCGTGGGCCATATAGTATTGTGTATACATATATATATATAGTATTGTGTATACATAGAATCGCTCTAACGCGAAGCCGGAGGGGAAAGTAGAGGAGAGACACACGCGCGCGGAACTCACGGGCTGTATTATTCTCGGAGATAAGAGATACACATATCGTTTTGCAAGGCCGCGGCATTTGAGCCAACGCGTTGCATCATTAACGACAGAAGCCTCACGGCACGTTTCAGGATGCACTTTCGACTCGGATAATTGATGTTGCACGAACAGTGCGTGTAGCGCGCGTCGGTGTATGTAGAAATCAATTTGATAAAATATTTCCCATTCTTGCTATATTTTTAAACCACGCGATTGCGTATGTGTATGGAAAAGAGCACCTGTTTCAATACAGAGAGAGAAAAAGAGAGATAGAAAGTGAAAGAGAAACATTAAACAGCTTTATCCGTGAGGTTATAGACTACGTGTGACGCAAGAGAGAAGCCTGCTGTGGATAATGCCACTATTGTAAACTAGATCTATCCGTCATTTTTACGACATTGCTTGCTCTTCAGTCCGTAAAATACGAGACCGATTCACAGCGTGACGGCGATTTCCGCGTGCAGAAGCATGCGTAGAAAATAAAAAAAAAAAAAAAAAAAAATGTCATTTCACGAAAAGAGAAAGAGAGAAAGAGAGAGAGAGAGATAAAGAGAAAGAAATGCAACAAAAGAAAATCACATATTTCAATGCTTTGAAACCAGAACGACCGATGTGTTGTTGCGCCGCGCTGCTTGAAAGAAAAAAAAACAGAACAGAAGAACTCGCTCTGGGTGAGGCTCTATTATTCCGAAAAATGAAACAGTGTGTCGGAGCACACCTGGTCTCGTTTCAAAATTGACATTGTTTCAAGTCCCGTACCGCGAGTAATTTTTCTTTCGAAATATTGATTGACCGATATTTTCTCCGTCTGTGTCGAATAACGTTTTTCCTTTGATCTCTCACGATATTCATTCGAATAACACGCAAAAATCGCAAAATGCTTAGCGCAAAAATAATTTCATAATATGTTGCCGATGTATGATGATTTTTTTTTCACGAACGAGCGAACATATAAACTCCATTATAGTAAAAAATTTCTACAATTCGTTTAAAGAAAATTTGCAGTAATACACGTGTAAAATAAAAAAAATAAATAAAACACGCGCTTTACACAAAAATAAGTTACGCGCGTTCACTGCGGGCATTACGTGCAAAGCGCAATTTTATACATGCATAGGTAGATGTATAATGTTGCGTTTGCCTGAATGCTCTAATTTCCGATACATCTACCAGCGAATGAACCGCAAAACGTCGACGCGGATTAAATAGCTGCACAACTGTGCCTTTCGCCGCCAATGATTCGTTTACACTACGCGGAATAGGCGCATGATACGGTAAAGTAGGTTAAAGCGATAGAGACAGAGGTACGTTTGGATATTGCAGCCAATCGTGCATGGCGCTGCCCACATATCCGCGTGCTTCTAGAATTGTAATTTAATAATACCATTTTACCGGCGCGCTTATGACACAGCTGATAAATACGAATTACAACATCGCGATGTATTTTATAGATATTTTATGTATTTATAGATATTTTTGCAGAGAATTTCTTATATGAAAAACGAGTCAGGTAACTGAATTATTTTACGATTTAACACGCTGCTTCTAGCTAAGTAATATCAACGATCTCGCAAAATAACATAAATGCCGACTCGACAAATTGCAATTGTATTGTTCCGCGAAAGACTTTCTGTGCGAAAAATTGAAATAAGATAGAAATCATATTTTTAATCGGTCACCATGGATGCACAAGCTTATACGGCGCTCGGTTAGCTCGCACTTTTGCAACAACATGCAAAAAAACGTTTGAGTGAATAATATCAGTGGGGATGCACGTTGTAACGATAAATAAAGTAGTAATAATAATTTATCGTCAGCCGTATAGCGCGGCTGTTTTATCGGTGCCTATACGCCATTTACTGACGATCCTGTCGCACGGTTATAGGTGTGTTCACAGGTGCCGGTGAAAATATGATACTAATAAAAATAATGGGAGACGATATTACGGGGGATGACGCGAGGGATGGCAAAATGGTTCTTCCAAGTCGCAAGGACGCTCTCGCCACGTGAAAACCAAGCCGAGATAACGCATCGCGAAATTTTTATCGAGAACTGACGCTTATACTTTTAAGATCAGAAAAACGTGTGTGGATATCTTCCGGAGCAGTTATCGAATTTTCAAATAATTAGATTTTCTCAACTTTAGAAAGAATATTGAAATCTCGTGTCATAATTCGCGGACGTTGTTTTATTACAGAGATGTAATCCGAGTTCAGTCTCTCATCAATTTTTCTACATTTCCGGTTCTTTTTCCAATATTAGTAATTCTCATGTGAGTTATAAATGATTCCGAGAGAGAGAGAGAGAGAGATAGAGAAAAAGCAAGTCATATTTTAATTATCTTTGAATCTTAAGTTATTGTTTCTACACATGACGGCTCCTATAAATGTCATCTTCATTCAGTACTTATCTGTTAGTGTGACCTCGCGCAAGCAGACTCATGATTTATACATTACATCGGATTGATTCACGTCTCCAATAACAGAACTCACGTGGGTGGTACTTCCTGCAGTTCTCACCAATTATTGCTAAACTTATATAACAACGAGAAATAGCTCGATAATTAGGTTAATGGATCTGAGAATATTATTCTAGCCGGAACAGTTTGCACAATGTATATATATACATATACATATATATATATATACATATCGGAAAACGTGGGTTTAACCGTGGGTTTTACCTAACCTAATCTAAATTATAAGCTCGCGTCTTTAAATGAACATTGAATCAATATCTATTAGTTATTGCCTGATTCGAAGAATGCGAATTCACGCGGACGTAACAATTGAGACTTTCTTATGAATGACAATCTCGGTGAAATCGTAATTCATTCGTACGAAGCGCGGCGATGACGCACAGCGAACAAAACCATAACACACGCATTATGTAGATTAAATCCTCTTCATCTGATTAAAATGCGCACAATGAAACGACAAGAAACGCTGAATGTCGCTTTGTGAATCATTCCACAGCTTGATTCCTTTTCTCCCCTGTGTGAATATGTACTTGTGTGAAAGTAAAACTCAAGGCAACTATATAGGCGCGCGTGTACACACACAAACAAAATCTAGTTTACTCCATTTTCACCGTAATCAGAATCTCGTCCGTTTCTCTTCTCTCTTATCACGTCACGGATAACTGCTGTCGGGAGAGTTGCAGGACCGACGATAATTCGAAAGGGAGGAGAGAAAAAAAAAGCACATCGTATCGCGACGTATCGCCCGACGTCGAGCCGAGCGGAAGTGGTTGCATGCAGGGCGTAGCATCCAAGATTTCCGCGGATAGCCACGTTCGCCACGCGGCGGTGTACGCGATTACGCAACGCTCCAGGCGGCGCTTATATGCGGATCCATCGCGCATATATCAGCCATTGTGCATAGCTGCCCTCACCTCGGTTATCTTAATTACATCTGTAATGCATACCGCGGTAACGTCGGCACGGAATACGTAGGCGCCGCGGCCTATCCTCCTCGCACATGCGCGACATCGTCGTCGTCATCATCGTCGTCGTCGTCGTCGTCGTCTATGTACGCGCGTTTACTCACCGCGCCTGAACCTTTCATTCGTCCCTGTGAATGTTCACGCGCGCGTTCAAAGCGAACACGCATCCGCGTGCGGTTTTACGTATAGACGTGTGTAGTGCACGCACACGCGCGCACATATACACACACGTAGCGACAGACGACGCGCATCGACGTTGTCCTGCTGCTGTGAGCTGCTGCGAGCTGCTTCATCGTTGCTGCATCAGATCGGGTTTTGCGTGTGCGAAGGTACATACTCACGCGAACGTGCGCGCACAAAGGCGCGCGTGACACACGTAAATGTAGTTGCATACACACGTACGCAAGCTTGTCACAACACGCTGGCGTCTCGTAATCGCATTGCGTATACACACAAGCGTCATATCTCTGTGCTCTCCCTTTCTCTTCGCAGATATAAATCATGGTGCGCGCGCTACAGTAACCTACATTCGCGACTTGCGGCGCGTAAAGATGTCATAAAAAAAAGGATAGATATGTAACGACACGATGTGCACCGATGACCAATATATGCAATATAAAAGAGACAAGGACGTCGCGCAGTGCGTCAAACGATTTCACGCTATCCCGAATGTCGAACGCGGCGCTCTTGTTTTTCTTTTTTTTTGTTTTTTGTTTGTCTCGCTCTCTCGCGCGCGCGTGCTTTTGCCCTATCTCTCTTTCTCTGTGACGCAAAATTTTTTCGATATAACGAACACACGCATGACACGACCAGGCGTGACACGCGAGATTGAGGAAAAGGGAAAATTTCGCTCGTTACACGCTGACGTTGCCGCACTTTTGTCACACATCTCACGCACGTCCGGTAAAGTTCGAAAAAAATAAAAAAAATAAAAAGAAAAACATTTCTCCCGTCAAAGATGCGCCAATTCCACGGTCGGGTTGCAATTCGTTCCAGTGTGACCGCGCGCTCGGTTTCCCATGATCTATGGTGATATACACGCACGCAGACACACATACGCTATCGTTATTTGCGACCGCGATATATATATATACGTTCGAGGCCGAGATTGAACGCTCATGTGCCTCGACGAAGCGAGTTCGCCGAACGCATCGAACGCGAGCTGATAATATACGAGGAACGCGGTAATACGCTTAATCACGATCAGACAAATCGAGTGGCACAACCGCAGACATATTTTAGTAACATAAAGAGGGCTGTTATATCCGAGTAATTGGATATATTACGCGATACGCGATATGCTTGGTAGACGGCAACATTAATAAAGTGGTAAGGTAAAATGTTCTCACTTGTCTCTGCGGGTAATATTGTACGTTTAGTGCGCGGAGCACACGCGCGCGCGCAAAGCAATCTAAAGCGAAATAACGCGGAAACAATGTGGAACGATCAAAACTTCTCTCTGTATTAGATATCGCCGGGGCGATATCTGCTCGGAAGAGAGCGAGATGTGCGATCTCGCGCGAAAATGCGAGAAATTTCCAACTTGGAGAGAAAACACTTGTGTAGCTTTTCATCGGGTCGGGTTCGCTTGACCGGAAGGCAACAAAGCTAATTATAATTGCTGCTAACCGCGCGACAAGTACATTATCGCGGGTCGGGTTGCGCGATTGTTAAATAAAACGCGGGGTTGCTTGCTCGCCCGGCTCCAGGCGCTTTTTAACAATTTAAACGTGCTAAGGCAGCGAGACGAGCCGAAAGTTTTAATCAAAAAAGAGCGCGCGACGCGCGCCGAGCTGTTATTTGCATCATGGCGCTTTTATATCTCGTGAAAATTAACGCGAACACATTTGGATATAATATATAAAATGTCGATTTTACGCGCTTTGTTCCGCGCTTCGAAAAGAAGGAATTGCCGGACGAATTGCCGGACGAATTCAACCGCGTGCAAACAGAAAAAAATCCCCTAAAAAATAAAAACGAAAAAAAAAACGATCCCCGCGCGCACATTTCTGACTTTCCGCCACATTATATTTTTCAGTTTTCTCCGTACTTTTACCCCCGCTCGTATAAATAATAATTAGCGCAGCAACTGGGTCAGCAACGAGAACACTACATATGGCAAATTACATAATGGACTTAACCAGTTACACACAACTCTTTGTTACTTTTTCTAGTGTAAATAAAAAATTCAACGCTAATGCCCCGCTTTTTTCCTTCGACGTAATCGTCTTAACGACATTTAAATTGTATATTATCACGTTATTCCGCACACATACGCGACTCTTATTAACGGAGTTTTCAAAGTTACAAGATTATCATTCCGGCGTCAATTATTAAAACACGCGATAAATCTTTTAACGCGCGTATAACTTTATTTATCGTTAGTGAATCGTAAGTGATTTTTCAGCGAAACTGCGTCAGATAGAGCATTAACAAGAGGAGATCGACGAATCGCGCTCCGGGCATGTGCCAAGATAATTAGCGCGAGGCGGGTGTTTCTTACACGGGCGAGCTCCCTCACATCGTGCGAAGGACACCTAACCTAACCCTATATTTAAGATATGATTAATTATTTACCGGACGTCCCAGTGACGCTTCAGATACGGATTAATTCTCCTCGTTCTTCCCTTCGAGAAAGAGAGGGAGAGAGAGCGCGCGTGTGAATATGCTCGTAATTACTTCGTTCCTATCGCAGTTACGTGCAAAAACAAAAACGAGAATATAATGTTCGCACGATCACGTGTAAAAAATATTCGCTCGATACCACACCGAGCACACGAACGATTGACGCCTCGTTTGTGTCGATTAACGCGGTCAAACAGAGTGTTATCGCGGGGATTGTTGCTCCGAACTCTCTCGCCGTCATTAAGTGCGATTACCACGTCATTACATTCAATATCGTGCAAACGCGACCGCAATCGTGGAAAAGCTCCACAAGCGCGCGGGATTAAAAAGTAATATAATCTCGTTTCGAATTGTGCGCCCGGCAAATGAAAACCCGAAAACGACCCGCTGGCAGTCCGCGATAGGGAAATTCGAAATGGCCATCAAGCAAAAATTTTATTGCGGCATCGCAAATAGAATTTTTACATTTTAATTTTAATATATCGCGTTTGGTGAAAATTGCTCAACGACCGTCGTTGCGTCGTGTATTGGTGCGCGTGTATTAAACCAAATACGAGAAATAAATGTGTCACGCGCGTCACATCTCTTGTGCGCGCGTTACTACTTGAAAATTTCCCTTAAAAACTTCGTTTCACGCGCGTAACCTCGAAATAAACCGGATTCATATCTCATGCGCGCGGCATTCAGGCCAATTCCAGCACTCCCACGCTTTTGCGTCCCGCTTCCTTTTGTGTCCCGCTTTATTGTCTCACGTGTGAGGAGGGGAAGGAGGTAGTTCGCGAAGGGCGTTCGCGATCCAAAACGTATATATGTAAGGTCGATTATAAATATTGCGTCTGCGACGCCTGTGTTCCGGGCGTGGTTTTCAGAATCGAGTTCATAAATCATCTTGTAGCCGGATGGAAGGCACCCATTGTGGTGGACGGTATATAAGTAACAAAACTAATCCCCTTGCCGAAATTATACCTGCGCATTGCTGGCGCGTACCACGAAAAATTCACGCCGCAACGACGCGCGACGGCTTGCGAGTCTTCTGCCTGCGCGTGCGTCTCTGAAATCGTTGCGAAAAGCGTCATATTCGATGAAAATATATCCGTGATATAGTTCGGATCGTTTATCGAACAACAGAATTGTTAACCTCGTCCGAGAGGGAGAGAGAGAAAAAGATCGATAGCCGCGCGACGATAGTTACGTTTCACTGTATAGTTACGCGGTGAAGCCGATGATATCTAGGCAATCGATAAGATCTGGTTACTGTAAAAAGTTCTTTCGAATTTATCGCTGCCTCGTGAAAAATTTTAACCAGGTTGACATGTCATGACAAATAAAAGAGATGAGTCAGCTTTCCTTCAACACACTTCGAAAACATACTTTGTAATCGGTCAGGAATCTTCGCGAATTTCTTTCTTTCTCTCTCTTTCTCTCTCTCTCTCTCTTTCTTTCTTTCTTTCTTTTATATACACACTCTTTCTTTTCTCGCTCTCTCGTGCGAACTTAATTTTCAATAAATCAAGTGGCCGCTCGGGCACGTTCCTAAGAGCTAGGTGCGCGCCCGAAGTCCTTTCTCACTCCAGCGACGGAAGTTGGTGGCGCGGGGCGGCTTCCTTTCACGCTCCCGAACAATATGTAGGCAAAGTTGGCGCAAAGTTTCGCCGTCTCGTGGCGCAAGGTCGGGCGTTCCGGCGGGCGAGCGAGCTGAAAGAGGACGGTGCCGCTGTTCCGCGCGAGTTTCGGGTTCTTGCGGGCCTCGGTTTAAGCAAGGCGTTAAATAGCTCGCAAGTTTCCCCTGCCCTCCACCCGGGCGAAACAATGTGGTTCGAGTGTGAACCTGCCAGGAACACGAGCGCGCGCGCACTCGTAGTAAAATCGCCTTCAAATCGCGTCTTGCTCGCGCCCACCCGCGTCCGCACGTACCACACCACCCATACCAATGCCCATCACGATCGTCTGTGTCGGATCAGCAAAGCAAACTGTATACACCAGCCCAGCATACACACATACATGCTCGCATGCACACGGAGTTCGTCCCTCTTGAGATCTCGCGTGTCTGTCGTTCTTTCAAAGAACGTGCCGATTGACGATCGATCGCCGAGGAAGATTTCTCGTTGGACGCAAACGCGCGTGTCCAAGTAACGGAGAAAAGTAGCCCTCTTTAATGGCCATTTTAATCATATTTTTCGACAAGCAGCTGGTAACACGAAAATTGATATTACTCCCTCATATTTCGGTGATTTCGGTGTCGCACAAACAGCGCGCGGAACACGACGCGCGCGATACAAACGACGTCCGAATACTGTTCCAAATACCGAGTCGATTTATAGCTACAAGGAGCCTCGCCGACTGGATATTCGACAGACGTGAAACGTGAGATGGATGCGCCGCATCAGCCGACCTATACCAGAGACATTCCTACCGGTGTGGCGGCGCGTACCTACCTCGTTAACCGAAGCACACGACACCAAAGACGCGGGGCGAATTTGCACGCAGCAGGCTGGCGCGACACGCGGATTAATTTGCATTCGCGTAACACAAGTACAGGGGAATGCCGCACACGCGGTATTAGATCACGAGCGAGGAGAGAGAGAGAGAGAGAGAGAGAGAGAGAGAAAACGGGTCGCTCTCACTTGCGCCTCAACAGGTAAACGCATACGTTACGGACGCGTCGTCAAAGGACGCGGGAACGCACTTGGCGCGGTACTCTCCGCGGACGTTACCGGCTTTCCCGACAAAATTATGATCCCGTTCGGTTTGCGCTGTCGGCCGGTCGTGATTGCATAACAATGAGGGGGATTCCGGGAATTGCTTTTACGTGTCTGGAATTGCTCAGAGGACCACAATAGCTTCGCGGTGCTGCATACCTGCAGCCAGCTGACGGGAGGAGTACGAGAGGGAAATCGAGAGAGGGCAGATGCGGCCGGGGGGTGGTCGGTCGGTGTGCGGCCATAGGGGTTTGGAGCGCGCGGGCCGGGCATTATGCGTCATTGGGTAATCTGGCGAACGATTCAATCGAAGCGGCTGGCATGTCGAGCATGTGGACATAATGGAGCATCCGTCTCTGCACCGATAAGCGTGTGTAACCAACGCGCGCGTAGAACCCTCCGGATCCCAATCTGCCGTCCTCGCGCCGGAGCGCACATATCGCGAAACTGACGACGCGTTCCACACCAACCCCTCCTTTTCGCGTCCCAGGCTAGGCGAATATTCACCACGACCGCGATCCATACCTCCTGTGTTGTATCCTTCGAACCGGTGATCCTTCATGAACTCAAATAGGACGAGCCTGCTTATCCGAGCTGATCGATCGCATAGCTTTGCGCTGTTTATCTCAGGCCAGCTTGACATGACGAACAACAAGTTCGCAGTTGTTCGTTGCGCACAACGAGAACAAATTCATTGTCGTTCTTCGAACCTTCGAGCATCGCGCGCGGGATAGCTTCGCGTTTTAATTGTGAGTCAGTTTTCCGCGCGCCAACTACGTCGAGAGAGAAAGAGAATGGGTTTCTATAAAATTTATCTCGCCGTGACAAGCCGCGAACGCGCGGTACTTAACGTACAAAAAATTAAAACGCGCGTATAAAAAGTGCGCGCGCGAGACAAACAAAGAGAGAGAGAGAGGGAGAAGGCAAAACGCGGTTTTAACTCTCGCGAAATTAGCGGGGGTAGTCCGGCGTGTACAGAAAAAGCGAATGCAGGAAATTGCATCGTCGCGTCGCGCGCGTAGCGGAAACACCGTTGAATACGAGCCGCGTCGGCCGACGGAGATAAACACGACTCGCGGCGTTAGAACGAGTAATTGCCGTTTCTACTGCAAAACTTCGCTTCCGACGTTGTTAATTATTTTCGTGCACACAATCGCGAATACGTACATCTCTACAATTTTCCGACCACCGATATTCCCATTTATCCGTTAGGATCGACTTTCTGGGTGCGCAGAAGAACACCGCGACAATACTATATCCCGGGCGCGGCCTGTACGAAAAAACTTCATTTACCGTGTGATTGATTTATCGAAGGATTTTGATTAATCGGGTCTTCAACCTGAGCGGTCCGGTTGAATTGAGTTTCTGGACACCGGGCGAAGCCGGTCGATGGCGTCGCAACCCGAAAGACGTGTTCCCGGCGATTTCCTACGGTGTGCACGTGAATCGCGTGTGTGTACGTGCGTGACTGCCGGTATGCGTGTCCAATTTCCGATAGTTACGATAGGTAAGCGCCAAAGGGTCGGTAAAGTTCAATTTCAACGGCGTAACTTCAGGCCGTCTCGGACGAGCTGCAGCAGCAACAGCAGCTTCAACGCGCGCGAGAGTCGTCTCTTTGTCGGCGAATTTCTCCCCTTTCCTTTCTCTCCTCCCTTCTCCTTTCTGCGAAGTTTTCCCGCGAAGCGGAGGCGCGCGAGCAAGCGCACGCGATACGCGTTCAAGTAAAGAAAAACGAACGAAACGTTCACCGGAAAATCCTGTCACCGCATTTCGCGTGACAGCTCGAGCGACGCGGGCAGCGAGAGAAAATCCCATTTTCCAATTCCGACCGACGACGACGATGACGGCGAACGCGAACATCGCCGTAGTCTCGAACAAGTGACTTTGTTTCATATTCACCGACGAAATCTTTCGGTAACGCGCGCGCGAAAACCATTTGCAATCACACGTCTCGGCGTACTACATCTATGTGTGTACATCAGCCGCGTGTTTTCAGTATGGCAAAACTATAAAAAGACTAAGAAAATGTGAAGAAAATAACTTGGCGAGTTATCGCGTGGACGTTTCACCGCGAGATCCGAAAATAGATCGCCTCGGTCGTAAACCCGCGAAAGCCTTTATTCTTCGCGGCGTGGTCGCACGAGCGAACAGTTTTTATTACCGTCCGGAATACTCATCTCGTCTTTTTTACATATTCGCGGAAGACGAACTGTAAAATAGTAGACGGCTTCGGGAAAGATATTAATGCACTTTCCAGCCGACGGCTTCTCCGTTGCGATCGCCGTGCAGGAAACTCGGAAATCACCGAGATTTCAATCAGAAGCTATTACGGCAGACAGTTATATCGTCCAAGAGTTTCAGCTATTTTCGCCTAGTAAATGTAAAGTACGGTCGTGTTGTCGAGTAAAGGATAGGGAAAAGGGTCGCGCAACAATATCGCGCGACCCTTTTACAGCGTGGAGACCTTGACAACTTAACACGAATGTATTACTTTACACGAGGCTTTCTATAATACACCGTGAGAGAAGCGATCATTTACAAAACCTCGTTCGACGACTACCAAAACAAGTGAAAAACACATGTAATCTTGTTTTACTTTACGAACTCGCTCTGAAAAGTAGATCACAATTACATCGGAATCCGAATAATTTAGGCGTCACTCGTTACACATTCGTCTCAATGGTGCGGAGAGAAAGAGAGAGAAAGAAGTTCTCGAATACTAGACGATCTGTGTGACGTCTTTTCAAGTGGTTTCTGGAAATTCTCTATAGAAACGTTTCGAGACCGACGTGGTATAGACGGCGGTTTTAAAGGGTGTATTTTACAAAGCACGAATTACCTGAGAAACACACAAGAAAACGTGTGAATATATATTCCTCAAGCTTGTTCAAACTTCACAGTACGAAAGTGCGTCGTTATTAAAAACGCGCGGATGCGGAGAGAATAAACAATAAAGATAATAAGGTTGAATGTTATCTCGTTTAATTGTTTATCGATCGAAAAAGCGGATGTTATATGACTCGACTCGTAAGAGAGACGGAAACTTTTACAATTAGCGCTAAGAGGAAAAATCGAAATTCTAGTAATCCCTCCGATATAGATTCTCTTAAGAAACACACACCGCGAAAGGAAACATGAAGAGAAATGGTTTCAAAAGAAGAGGGAAAAAACCGTCTTTGTTGACGCGAGTTTGGTTGACGTTTACAACGTGTACTGACGTTCCAAAGCGGCGAACTCTTTTTGGCGACGGAAAGAATTCAATATGGCCTGGCCTAGAACCAAGAACTCTCGCGGTGAATGGAATTACATTTCCATTGTGTTTCGTGCATTCGCATTCGAATCACACGGACGACTCCGGCTACGCCGTGTCATGACCCTCTCCCGCTTTTCTCTCCAACCCACAAGCCTAGGACAGATCCTAAGACCCTCCGACATACGAGTCCGTTGTTGATGCTCGTCCCTTGTCGTGCGGCAGGTCGGTCCACGAGGGAGAGAAAGAGAGAGAAAAAGAAAGAGAGAGAACGGTCAAGAGGTCCTGCGGAGCGCAGAAGCCCGCAATAAGTCATCCGCCTTCGATATTAGCGACCGGACACACGACCCTTCGGCCGGCGTGCGTCGTATCCTTTTCTGCTCCCTTTCTGATCCCCGTAGTTCAGTTTCCCATGTTGATATCGACTTGCGCGCCACTATAGAGTCGCATGTGCGCGGACCGCCATGGACGCGATCGCGTGTATATACGAGCGCGCGGATGGCCGATACGGAGGCGAGTATTAGTTGGTGTCGTCGAGACCCGAGAGACCCATTTATCTCGCATTTGCGAGAGACAACGGCGCGAGAAGAACACACCGCCACCGTTGACTTTTATGGATAGACCGGCGTTTACCGGCTACAGCCGTGTACATATATAGCGCGCGCATTGCACACACATAGATGCGATCGTGGTCGGCGTTACCGGTATGGAAAGAGGAGGATGTGTGTATTTTTCTTTGTTTAACCCACAATAACACAACGTTTTCGGCCTCATCGTTCGCAGGGGTCCCGAACCCCGGGAAAGAAACGCGCACCGGTCACCGGGGAGCGATTCTTCCGCTCGCAACCGACGTTCCGCGACGGCCATTCCCTTCGTTTCGCCGCGGCATTTACGCGTCCCGGCAGTAATATCGTCGCGTAGTTTGCTTTTATAAATGTTTGCAAACCCGCTGCTGCTGTTGCTGGCAAATATTACCCGGATGAACTTGGAGAGTTTATGTTTGTCGAGTGGTTGACTAATGAAAATTAATGCGTTTCTAACGGCAGAATTATCTTCGCTTAAGAAGTACGCTTACACATGCGCACTTCTTTTTACACGCGGCTAGGCGGCTAGGTTAGCTTAAGTATAGCGGAGTGTATACCTGAGTGCGCGCGTTACATGATGACCTACATCGCACTCCTTCTTTTCCTCCTTCTTTTCCGAGCATAAATTGCTTATCTTCAGAGACACAAAAGCGCTTTTCACTAAGGAGCGTCCTATATTCGCTAAATCTGTGAATTATGAAATTTCTTTTCCCTCGCGGTTCGAGGCAATCGGTAAGTCGCGCTTTTTATCCTCGGCCTCTCTTCGAGTCACGTCGGTGAAGAGCGTTTTAAGAGCGCCCCGGCTAAACGTTATAATTAACGGAGTAATTACCGGTTGTGTTAACGACTTTTCCGCGTAATGTCCGTACGGCGCTGTTCCGTTTCTTCCCGATGCTTTACGACGCGATTAAAAATCTTCTCGTCTCTTTTCGATAGCCTCTTTTTCTTCAATTATCGGCACGTTGCTCGCGAGATTTCACAATCGACACCGATCGGTCGACTAAAAAGAAGTGTGATAGCTATTACATCATCAAACGGAAACTCAACGGGAAAAACAGAAAACTCCTTATAAATGTACATCGTTAAATAAATAGTTTATGTGTTTGTCTCTAGAGAGGATTGTCAACAGGATATAAAAAGCGAAACAACTTTGGAAATAAACACAGATCGATAAACTCGTGCGCGGATTTCCATCACGGGAATTATGCTTCTGGCTTTCCCCACTCGGCTAAAACACACCCGGACTCGCGGAACAACGCGTCAAAGCCGAATTCTGGGAGGAAAATAGGTGGCTTGCTGTGTGTTGCACACAAGCCATCAACTCCGCCGTTTACCGTCTCGGGCTGCCGCAGGGATGACGCGACTTCGCGTACTCACGGCAGCGTAATAAACTGATGGATTAGGACGAGACTTGGTTGATTACGTCGCCGTGCCATGACAGCACTCGAACCCATTAATTCCACTTTACCTTAACTCCGAGGAACGTAACGTTCGATCCATAGCGTCAGACAGCAATTACAGTTTTCTCATAATACGCCGGTGATTATCCGACGACTGCAGAGTAATCGATGAAGCGTGATGGTACCGAAAAGCGTGATTAATTGCAACAATCGCGGAATATACGTTTTTAATCGATTTTGAAATCGGAACGGAAGAACTGATTGTATAAACCGTTGAATTGCAAAGAGAAACAGAAAAAGAGAGAGAAAGAGAAAGAATAAAAAAGTAGTGGCGATCGAACAATGCGAGCAATCCTGTGCCAGTTCGCACAAAATTGTTCGGTTCGAGCTTTAAAGGTTAATTAGATTATTGGATCGCGATAATATGGCGCGGCATTAACATTTCGTGCGCCGTTACTGGCGCGACCGAAACACGATATATTCGAAATCCAGCGCGTACCGCTGGAAACAATGCGGCGAACGAATTAAAGCGCGCGTACTCCTGGCATGTGTGCGCGCGTGTACCGCGAGCATAAATTAACCCTTATAGTCACTCTCAACGCGAGTGCGTTATAGTCGATTCTGGTAAAGTTCGGAATTTCTCTCGCTTTTTTTCTTCGTTTTATAATATAATTGCACTAAAGTACTTCAAAAGTAAACTCGCGTATAAATTTTTCAAGTGGCCAATCCTCGGAGGGAGTTTCGCACGCTCTTTTTCTCTTTCTCTCTTTTTTTTCTCTCTCTTTTCTCTCTCTCTCTCTCTCTCTCTCTCTCTCTCTCTGTCTCTTTACATACTGATATTAATCCATCTTCACTCGTGTATTTTCCCTTCCGGCCTCGACCGAGTGTCCACCTTAATTATCGCGTCAGTTTCGCCCGTATCCGCGGCGAAGCTCGTTCATCTCGTTTCTCTCTGCTCGGCCACCGTCTAACTTCGTGCACTGAGACGAGCAGATGAAAACGGATTGCCTTTCGTCCGACTGTATTTCCACTTACCAAAGTGATATTAATGAGCCGCAAACGACGACGGGCGTCTGTGAGAGCGCCTTCTACTGATCGCGGTCGTCTCTATCTGTGCTACACGGAAACGACGCGATAATAATCGCGCGTATTATCGACCGACTATGAAAACGAGCGGCGTTACATCGGTCAATAAAAAAAAAAAAAAAAAAAAAAAAAAAAAAAACGTCATAGTTTTTTTTCGAATTTTAATGCCTAGCGATTCAAAAGCATATAATAAAATTTTCTCCATCTCTCTTTTTCTTTTTCTCTCTTTCTCTTTCTTGTTATTTCTTGTTCTGCAAAATGGCGAAAACGTACACTCGCGGCTAAGTAGCTTAACGCAGTAGCTGCGATCCAAATTAGCATGCGGCACTGCCGCAGCGCGATGTCTTGGTAAGTAAGCGTGCTATGTGGAACAAACTCTCGGAGGACGTATTTCGCAAAGTAACGCGAGAGACTTCCTCCTCCGCGTTGTTATTACGTTCGATAAACTCCCGATGATGCTTGTGTGCGCTGCCGTGGATAGCTCCCATGCGCGCGAACCGAAATATGCTGCGTCCGATCGACTGCGAACTAATCGGTCGATCGACTGTGTTTACGCTACCGTGTACATGTCGCGTTCTCTTTATAATTAGAAATATTTTTAAATACAACAATCTATTAATATATGTACACTCAATATAACGAAAAAATACGTAAGCATGAACTAAATACCGTATATCAGAGATACTCGTATATTACAGTTACCGTCATATTATAACTCGTGTGTAACCGTCGTTTGCTAGAGGAAATAAAAACAATGAGTTATACAAGCGGATATATCGCTCATCACATTACGACGGCTGTAATAATTTTCCAAAGTCGTTTCTTATATGTTTTGTGCCAAATTTATCGCTCTATATATTATTTAAAATATTTAAAGAATTCGAAGAGAATATACAAATCATTTTCTTCGAATCTCTGTAGTCGCGCGCGAAGCGTCTGTCAAAATCAGTAAATCAGTATTCGTCACCCCGCTCGATTCCAACCGGAACTATTGTAATGCCTCGACGGTCACGATACAAAAGTCATCATCGATCGGCGCGCCGGAACGTGGGGAGCCCACGCGTCGCGTCAGACAGACGGACGACGCGGACACAAAAGTGGGACAATATTGGCAAATGAGACGGTACATTTGCCGCTCATTGTTAAGAGGCGTCGGGGGCGATGGACCGGGAGCTGGACGGTCGGTTGAAACGCATCGTAATTTGCGCGCATTGTTTGATGCGTGCCAGACGATTCGAATCGACGACGATATCGTCGCCTTAACTCGGTTTGCGCGCGAGATTGCATCTCGAGCACGTATACGTAGCCGCCCGCAGGAGGAAACGAGATGCGCGATGATTTATATCGACTTCTTCGTCATGATGCGCGTGCGGCATCCGCCGCCGTTTCATCTTTCACGACGACGGATGAGTCACTCGTCGTAATGGACCGTGAATGATTATTAAAAGAGGTCGATCCCTCTTTTTGAACGTTTTCTTCCCTTCATGTCTCTCTCTCTCTCTCTCTCTCTCTCTCTCTCTCTCTCTCTTTTTTCTCTCGCATTCGGTGATCTTTTCTTATTCTTCCACGGTTACTTATCGTATGTATTTGTGTGTTGCTTGCATATAGTCGTGATTTCCGAGAAGAGATGATAGAGAAGCGAGAATTAATTCTCACAAGTCTGTCTCGACCTCACAAGAGCTCGCAGTTACATAGTCTAGAACTGAAGATATAGTCGAAAAAGTTTTTCAAGATTCCGCACGTTGATCTACCGCAACGGCGATAAGAAAAGATAAATACGATAGTTCGGTATTAACGAGAGATTTTTCAGAGCGTTACTAATTTCGATTTCAAAGTAAAATCCATATTATACGATTTCTCAAACTTGGTTTTTAAGAGTTAAGTGACCGCCTTAACTTCTGAGAAAGAAGAAACTGAATAGAAGCAGCGCGCATTCGAAGATTGAGGGAGAAAAAGAGAGAAACATTTTTCGAAATAAACTTTTATCCTCGAAATCCGCATTCAGGTCTTACCCGCACAAAGTTTCATTACATCCAATGATAGTTTCTCTTTCGAGCGTCTTAGCCGTTACCGTAGCTGACCCGCGCATTCCCGGTGAAACCCGTCGTACCACGAATCACTCCAACTATTCGCCGCGGTAAACGCCAACGACTCGGCCGCGGCGGCACGAAAATATCGTCTCTGGAAATGGAATTCCACGAGCCTTTTCGCCGTCCCGAGTCGCTTGATTTACCCGCGCGCTTATCAGCTTTCCCATCCTCGTCCGGCTCTCTCGGTATTAACTTGGATTCTGAACATGCATCACGGTTGCGCGCGCGAATACGGCGCATTTCGCCGATTATTCTCGTGATTTCGGCGCGTACGTTGTCGCGGCGAGCAAGCAGATCGTGTTAGAACTACGAAAATAATCAGAAAAAGCGTCTGCACAACGTCTTATCCGCAATCGCAGCGATTCATCTTAACCGACCGAGAGAAACGAAAGTATCGCGGAACTCAAAAAGCAAAACTATCCGAGGTGTAGCGTGACGGAACGATCACGAAGGAGAGACATTTGGAAGGGCCCGTG
This sequence comes from Pseudomyrmex concolor, assembly GCA_014839585.1. Taxonomy (NCBI): domain Eukaryota; kingdom Metazoa; phylum Arthropoda; class Insecta; order Hymenoptera; family Formicidae; genus Pseudomyrmex; species Pseudomyrmex concolor. Next base: position 35,458 of record QVOB01006246.1, read on the forward strand.
AAGCAAACGAGCCGCGGCCTTATCGCCGAGTCCATCTGTATTCACGGCGTTTCTGACTTTATCTCGCGAGAGTCGTCTCTTTTCCATCTTTCTCTCGCTCGCTTCGTCGTTATCCCATAGCTCGCCGTTGAACGGAACGACTTATGCCTCGCCTGTCTTGTTCTTTTCGTTGCGCGCTTCTTCCCTCCGGCTTTCTCGGGAGATCGCTTTTGCTACGGCTCGCCCGATCGCTCGTATTGCCACTCCATCGCATCAGCATCTCTGTTTTCCACTCTATCGCGCCGTCACATCTTCTACCGACGCGTCCTTCCCCCCTTCCTCTCCATCCTTCCTCGTTGTGTGTCCCGCTTCACCCTCCCGCCTCTCTCCTCTCTTCTACGTTCCCCTTTTCCGCATCCTTATCCTCGCCGGGTTATCCCCGAGTTGCGTCTCTCCCGTTCTCCGACGTGTACACGAGAAAAAGAATGGAGAGAAACGACCGTGGCTCGAGATGGAAAGTCTCGCCACCCATCCACGGCTAATCCCTCTTTTCTCTCGGAAGTCATCGGTTGCGCGGCGCAGTGAATCTCCCTCGGTACTCCGAATGCGGCCGGATTAAGCTCGGGCTTCAACGAATGATCGGACGATCTCTCACTCTCGCGCGCGTTTCTTTTTCCAACATACGTTGCGGACACGACCAGAAGCGCGGATAAATAGTCGCGAAGTATAGCAGCGCGTATGAAACGGCGCGCGTTGGCGCATTTCTAATGTCGCGCGTTCGTTGTGCCGCGAGATATGACCCCCTCGGGGAGAAGTAATTCGAAAGACGAATGACCTCGCTGTAGAGTTTGTATTTATTGTTGGATTTCGCTACAACGTGCGCGCGCGCGCACACACACGCGCGGAAAGGCCAAAACTCGTCGTTGCTCATCAGTGCAATAAGCGAGCATGCGCCCGAGACGAGCGCGATACGCCCAAGTTTGTGCCGCGCCAACTAAATCTGTGTAACGCTAAGCTCCTCGGGGACTTTCGATCGAACGTTATATACCCGCCGAGAGATCCGTGAAAGGATCCGAAGTGGATAGAGAGCGAATGGCGTTGCGAGTTATCGCGGCGGAAACTATTGCGGCAATTTCATACTCCGCGAACTTTTTGTCGAGCCATTCGACGACGCTCCGGAACGGCTGGCACTCCGGGGAATGTTCATCTCGGTAATTTCGGCGTCGTTCTTCTAGTTCCTTCCCTACGGCGCTCCGCTATCGCGGAAGTGGAGCATTGTCCCAGTTTCCGATGAAAGGCGAAGAGGGCATCGAGATGTCCCTCCTCTCGTCGCGGAAATCTCGCGATTAGATCGTTGAGATCTTCGATTCGCCGCCGTAGATCCGTGGCCGCCGCGTTGGACAACTTTACGACGACCACAAGAACTCTTGAGACCGCAGAAGAGATTTCGTAAAAAATCTCTCGAGCGTAGGATAAAAAAAAAAAAAAAACTCCTTGGATTGATTGTTCTCGTGTCCGGTTAAGTAATGAAACGAATTTTTGGTGAACTTAACATAGACGTACTGATTGTTGACTTCTTGACAGCGCTCAAGGCGAGAGTCGAAGTTGAGAGCGTTCATCAAGAAGGAGGGATGAAACACTGATTTCTTTGTCAGCAAGCGCGCTCGTGAGAAAAAAAAGGAAAAGACGGAGAAAAGAGAAGAAAAAGAGAGAGAGAGAGAGAGAGAGAGAAAGAGGATCTCTTCTCATATGTCGAGACCTCCCGGTATCCCAAGCCGGTCAGACCGGTATTACTCTCGACCTGACGAGCGGCCGTTCGCTCACGCATTCTCCGGCGCCGTTTCATTCGCAGGTTTCCTCTTCTCTCGAGATACGGCTTTCCGAAAACGTATATAACTCGCCAAAAGGATTTCAAATAATAATAAAGTTTTTGTATTCAACCCGAAAAGTGTCATATTTGCTTTCTGTTGAACGCGTGCGGGTTTTTATAACACACGCGCTTAAACCGTTTCACGTGTTCACGATAATTTTACGATCAACGGGAAAAGCAATACGAGTATTTTTTTCTTTTGTTTTTTTATTGATTGCAAAGCGCATCGATTTGCCACATTGCGTTATTATATCTGTATTCAATATCTTTGGTTATTTTATAGCTTTGTGCTAAATTTATTTTACGGATTGGTTATCATCCAGTTCCCGATTTAATTTACGCTCAACGCAAAGCCGTTCGATTTATAAAATTTTAAACACGTATGTGCGCGCGCGCGTGTGTATATATTATATTTAATTTCTAATAAATCCTTCCCGCTTATGATGCATCACGCGCGTGTCCGTGCGGCGACGGCACGCGGTGCGCGAAGAATAAATTATTGTCCCGAGCCGCACGTATTACGATCTGAAATCGCGATTTTATGAGGTATGACCATGAAAGGGACATTACTTTTTCATTCGCGCTCCGCTCGCCGTACTTCATACGCGGCCATTTCGCGAGATTGCACTCGGCCGCCGTACAAATCGCCGTCCATTCCAAAAAACGGATTTAAGCGGCAGAGATTGAGTTATTAATTTAAAGTCGGTCGCCAATTGCCGCCCATTTGCGGAACGTGCAAAACGTCCCGCGCACAAGTGAGAGATAACCAGTTTTGTCACTTTCCTCAGCCCACGTATATAACGTCTCGTCGCTCGAGCGCAGCGTGAGCGTGTGGGTTTCAACGGGACTTGGCGGGACACTGTGTCTGCGTTTTGATGTCTTTATCCTGTTCGCGCGTAATATCGACGACGGCGCTTGGGCCGTAACGCGTTCACGAAAACAGAAATTAAAAGCTCAGAGAAGCTGCACTTCTATAAGCGACTGATTAAAACACTGAATCTCAACGCGAATCAATTTATACGTACATATATCTATCAGAGCAACTGACTTCGATAGATCAATCTAAGATATTGCGAAACCGTTGCGTGTGTCGGTTAAAATCACGAGTAATTACTCATTCACATTAACAGTTCAACAAAAGTGAACTAATTAATGAAGCACGTACAATACCGGATGTCAACAGATTAAATGTTCATGTCACGGTCTGTTAGAGTAGATGCACATATTACAGCTGCGTTACCGTGTCAACAACTAATTTATCTTTATTACACCTGAGAGAAAACTTTTTGTATTATTTTTAACAGCATTAGACGCAATTTAGCTGAAAAGTGAACAGCGGTAAGTAGATTACATTATTATCGTGTCGAATATAGCGGAGCGAATAACCTAACCTACTTTCGCGTGGTATTTAAATATAAAATACATTGCATATATACAATATGTACATATATTCAACCCCGCCGGACATAAGCGAGTAGTGCTGGCGTTTAAAATATCGATTGACATAGTCCCCGTTCAGCGCGGAGTCAATTTCACAGCGTGCCATATATAAGGTATTTCCCAGGAAAAATCCGCGTTATTCGGGGTCAGCAAGAATGCGACGTTCGAGAAGATTCGCTTCGGCAAAATAATCCCGCTAAATTCGAAAGCCCCGAGCGAGAAGCCGAAGCATTTCTCATGCGGCGATCTCTAACGGTTTCGCCTCTCCCTTCGCTGAATGCAAAAACGACCGTACGTAACCTTTGCGACGAGCGAATCGTATCGATGCTCCCCCGCGTGAATGGAACGGATTCCGCGCGAACGCGCGCGCGGCCCGGGATCCGCGAAAATTGCGATTCACTTCGGAGCGCGATAATATTGGGATCCGTATTACCTAAACCAATGTGTGCGTGCGTGCGTGCGTGCGTGCGTGCGTGCGCACGCAGTGCTCTTTCAGTAGATCAATCGTCTGTAAGAGTCCATTTTGAAGAGTATTAACAGCGCTCCGCTCTCACAATCTTTTTCACTTGTTTCCCCACCGTGTTTCACACCGATCAGCCGATTCGCGTTCGATTTCGAGATTTCAGCTTTTTCAGATTTCTCTTTCACAAATAAATCGCTGGATCGTCATTGGTTGGCGCGGAACCAGTCGTTCCACTAGATTTGCAAAGCTGCGCATTGTAAGGAAAGCAATGGCAATTATAGAGTGAGCCGAACGAATCTCCACCTCGTGCATAATACATATCGTTAATCGACGCAGATTATTCCGTCTCTCGTGTCGACAGACAGATCCACAATATAGGTAGGTATATATCGGAAAATGTGGAGAGAGATGGAGGACACACCGTGAGTTACCTGAATCTATTATTCAGATCCGTCGTCGTCGGTTCGTCGTCGGCGGGTTTGTTTTTCAGGTCGCGCAGCTGGTTTTAGGTTGCTCATGGATAAGCGGATAACTCGCTCTCGTCGAGCCGGTTCGTGCTGGGACAAAAGTTATATCTCGGAAGTGGCAGCTGCGGAAAGTAAGGTGTGTCCTGAGAAGTGATGTGAAAGCTCTCTCCTTCCCTCTTTCTTTATCTTTCTCTCTGATTTGCCGACAGCGACAATATCGTCCTCCTCCGTCGGGTCTACCGATCGATGACCGGAGAAAACGGTGGATGTACAGATAGTTGGACGATGGTACCGCGCCGCGCGTCCGAAAGCGCATTGAAAATTCATGGCTCCCGGTGGTAAACCTGTCCAAGAGCGGAATCGATAGCCGCGAACGAGTTGGCGACAATTTCTCCGATTCGGGCCACGATCGATGTCGAAATCAATTTTAACGATAACGCTCTCTCTCCCCGAGTGCTGTCCTGCGCGAACGCAACACCCACCACGGTCCTTTATCTACCGTGAGATTTTATAGCGACAAACTGTCGATACAGCTCGCCGTTAACCGTTACGAACATTCGTCGTTGATGCACGTATATATATATATACATACATACATACATACATACATACATACATACATACATACATACATACATACATTCATACATACATACATACATACATACATA
>QVOB01006247.1:0-54152 GCA_014839585.1 Pseudomyrmex concolor
ATAACAACCGCAAGTGTGTTGCAATAGAAATAAGGAATGATGCGTACCGTATAAATTCAAACGCAGTAAATTACATGTCAACAGACAACTAGAGACTAAAAAAGTAGATTATCCCAAAATAAAGGAGGATGTTAAAAAGTGGCCAAATTTTGGGTTGCTCCGGAACCTAAATTATTGGTGAGGCATTATTCTTCAGGTCCCAAAGATTAGTAAATCAACCATTATTTACTCTAAATGTGATGGGAAAGTTATTAAAAAAACAATTAAAGTGGAAAAAAGCGTAGAGCAAAAAATTGAAAATTATTTATTTTAAATGTTTTTAATTTGGAATAAAATGCATGAAATGCAAACCTTCAACCATATTTTATAGATGACAGTCGATTTTTATATTGTAGATAAAATGAATGGTAAAAAATTTACTTAATTGTTATGTGAAGAACGATATTTTGAAGATTTTTCATCCTGAAGAAGAGCCTGAAGAAGACAACTAGACAAAGCGATTATGTCAGACATTTAATACGTTACATTTTATCTTACATGTAAATATAGTTATAGCATATTAGAGCATATTTCTTTTCCTTGAATAAATACATAATTATCTGCTATGTTATCTTTATCGTTCTTCATAAGTATTAAGTAAACTTTTTGCCAGTCTTTTTATCTACAATATAAAAATCGACATTCATCTGTAAAATATGGTTGAATTTTTGCATTTCATGCATTTTATTCCAAATTAAAAACATTTAAAATAAATAATCTTCAATTTTTTACTCTTTTTTCCACTTTAATTTTAATAACTTTCCCATCACATTTAGAGTAAATAATAGTTGATTTACATATCTTTGGGACCTGAAAAATAATGCCTTACTAATAATTTAGGTTCCGGAGCAACCCAAAATTTGGCCACTTTTTAACATCCTCGCATGGGATGACTGACAATGAAACTGATTGAAAAAAAAAAAAAGAGCAAACTCGGTTCTTATTACGACGTAAAAGTAACAGCGAACGAAGGCGAAAATCTCCACGGCCGATGTTAAAAGCGTCTCTAAATGTCTGGCGACAAAAGGTCAAAGGGATCGAATGTCCAGATAGCCCGCGGTAATTTGAATGCGGCAGTTTGAAATAAAAGGTTATGCGAGAAAGCAGGACAAAACGGACTCTGTATATACAGACGATGTATGGAGGCTAATGGAAGTCGGAGGAATCACGAGAAGAGGAAGGAAGCGGCGCACCGGGGAAAACCGGAGAGAGGGGAGGAGGGAGGAAATGAAGGGTGGAAGTGGATGGGACAAAATGAAATCGGGGGAGGGAGTGAAGCACGGCGAAGCGACAGAAGAGAAGACTCGATTACACGTCACCAGCAGCTCGGAGCCTATTTGGTCGCAATCGGTTTTTCATTACCAAAAGCCTCACCGGCTTTATACCAAATTGTACATTCGGCGACCCTCGTAAAACTCATCGGCCTCGCTTACGGACGTATATGTACAATACGAGCACTAGAGTCGCGCGCGCACGGTGGTAGGGCGCTTTTGGGGAGGATGGAAAACGCGGAGAAGGAAGAGTGGCGCATAATTGATCACACACCTGTATGTATGTACATACATACATACATTTCACGCGGGCGCGTGCTGCCTATAACTTGCGGACGCGGAAATAAAAGAACGCGGAGCTCTCTCTCTCTCCCCGAGTGCCGTCACGTCGAGTCTTCAATTCGCGGAAATGGATCATGTGTCAAAGCTAATGCGCGGTAAATCGACGTACGGGCTACTCTCCCGAGATCCGTGCATTTTTCGGGTCGCTTCTTATCCCGTTCTTCCCGATTCCTTCACGAGGAGGTTTTATAAATGGATTATGCATTGCGCACGATATCGTCTCGTATTATACTTTAAAAAGATGTAAAATTTTTTCCGTGCGCGTTTGGAAAATGCGGAACATTTATTCTCGAAACATTATTAGATTAATAATTACAATTACTGCATTGACAATTAGCGTATTAACAAGTATAATTTTTTTTACGCGGTGAAGCAATCGCGCGAATTATATGAACATTGCTGGCGTTCTCCTTAAATTTTTATTTCAAAAACCGACAGTCTTATTACATGTCTTATTACATGTCAATAGATGAATTATATAATAAAATATGTTTACCTTTTCGCCAAAGAAAGTTGGGAATTTCTCCATTTCTTAAAAAACCCACCATGTCAACGACGCGTGCGAAGCGAAAACTGTCTCTCTTTCTTCACCGTGTACTTATTGTTAGTTGATTCACTTTTATGTCACTCAAGCGACGAAGACACTGGTAATTTCTATTACATGTCAAGTATTGAAAGAAAAGATATTCGCGATAGTCTGTAATTATGTAGACTGCATTATTCAAACCACTACTGCAAATCTATACGTCACGTACATATACATACAATAGATTGTAAGCACTCGCAGTGAATATCGGAACCACAAGCAAAAGCTCGGAAGATCAAAACAGCATCGCGTTTCCTTTTAACTACAACAGATGGTGACAGCACAATGTTCTTTGCACTTTCTGCACGTACCAAGTCTGTGACCTTCTGTCATTCCGCGCACTTGTGTTTATCCGCGAGCAGACAACAGCTGATCGTTTATTTTGGACACACACTGACGGAGGGGAAACACGTTTAAATTTAATAAAATAACAAAGCGCTGTTGTGTTGACTGAATCGTCATTATTGCGTCGTATTTAATTGCTATCATATTTTGTTCTATCATGAAGACCCGACGTCTGAAGAGATAGTAAACGATCGAATGTAAAAAGTGACCTTTGTGACGATAATTTATATGTGCTCGCGCGACATATAAAATACTGAACACATACGGAATTATAAGTGATTTGTCAAGAACTGTTTGAGAATCATGTCAACCATGTTAGAAAATCCCACATTTAAGCAGCCCATCAGACGTTTGGAAATCCAGATTAATAATTTCAACATTGCTATTCCTCATCATGTAAACTTACTAAAGCGACACAAGAACAATGTCAAAAAAGTAAAAATATATATACATATACGTGGAATTTTCTATTGGATATTTCTTATAATTTTTAGATAGAATTGAAATATATACACGTAACTCTTATGATTGTAGTATCAAGATCAGCGTGACTGGGAACAAGTGCGAAAAGAACATGTAAATGTCTCTCGTATTATCAAGCAATTGAAAGAGTTGTTGTATCAAATGGATACTCTCAGAGCACAAGTTCTTGACGCCGACATTGATAAATTTGACAAACTGACACGGAGTGCACGTACGAGTATCATGAACGCAATTAAAGAATATTTAGGTACAGGCAATATAATAGAATATACATATGTTCTTTTTTTCTGCTTAATTCAAATTTTATACAAGAACAAATCCACAAACATGTAAATATTATTTAAAGAAATGCAGTTAAATTGTTCAACATCGCCACCATCATTCAAATCTCAACATCAAGAAATGCAACATCCACTTGATGACAATATCCAACTACAAGCAGAAAAAGAGGATTTTCTGCGTCAGCAAGCATGTCTGGAAGTTTGGAATTCTTTGCAAGAAGAAATACAACAATTACATGAACTCTTCGTTGAATTTAATAAAGTTGTGCATGTAAGTGTAATCTTATCTTTTATATCTTAAAAACATATTGTATAAAAGTATTTTTTAAAGTATTTTCAAATTTATATTAAGAAATATACGTATATTCTATTAATGTTATATAAGAATGTATATATCATAGAAAATCGTTTTTTTTTTACAAACAGGATCAAAAAGAAATGGTAGAAAATATAGAAGACAATATTGAAGAAACTCAAATAAATGTGACCCAGGGTGAAAGATATCTGCAGAAAGCCTCAAAATATAAAGCAGTTGCTTATCCTATAGCAGGTGCTGTATTAGGAACATGTATCGGAGGACCACTAGGTTTATTAGCTGGAGTAAAAATTGGTGGTCTTGCTGCACTGAGTTGTGGTATTTTAGGTAAGTCGTATTCATTAAAATTTTAACGGAATAATTGTGGGGATATATTGTGCGTATATGTGTAAATTAATTACATGGAATCATTAATGAAATGACGGGCGGTTTTCTCTAGGTTTTACAGGAGGATCGTTATTGAAAAAGAAACAAATAGAATTGCAAAACGTAGAATCAGATTTAAACAAATCAACAATTGATCTCAAAAATGTTAAAAAATCTGCTTCCTATCCTGATAGTTTAACGGATGAGAAAAAAGATTTGTGACAAAACATGACTATGTCAGCATGTGACATTAATTTTAAACAAAAAAAGAAATGCAATCTTATATAATTCTAAAGTGTAAAGATTGCCTTTTTTTATTTCTTATTGTGAATAGATTTTTTATTTGTATATAAATTTGTATAGTGCTTTTGTAGAGATCTTTTAACACTTTTACGAATTTACTATTTATATAACTTTATAACACACATTGCCTAGTCTAAAAATTTGGTCTAATTTATGTGAATCTTTGTTAAATAATTCACTTAAAACTGCAAAATATGTGATCATTGTATTTTATGTCGCGTTTTTGTGGGATGTTTTTTTTTTAAATAACGTTTTTATTATTTTGACAAAAAAATTGTTCAATCAGGAAAGATAACTCTTTTATAAAACAATAACTTTTGTATGCCTTTCGCGTGCCTTATAAAGCTGCTTCAAACTAGTAGAGCTACATATCAATGCTCCGCAATACTTTTCAAAACTTATGATTCTCTGCAATAACTTATCAAATTATCAAGCTTACATCACAATCAAATTATTACACTTATATCACAATCTCAAGGAAAACCTTATAAAGGTAAGAATATTAAATATCAGTAAGTAAATTTTGTTTTCATAAATATTATGCGCACTATTATGATATACAGTTATGCGTTGACAAAAATAAGTCAATTTTGTGATATACATTATGCTCTTTAAATTTTTGTATATATTTGATTATTTTGACTTTGTAAAATATATGTAATTACAAAAAATATATATCATCGATCTAAACATGTGTTTACATATTGGAAAATAGAATAGTATGATGTACGGGGTAATAATATTGGTGTCAAAAGACTGAAATTCTCTACAAAAGGCACCCAATACAGTATATTTTTAGCAAGTAATAAAATACATCGGTGTTAGACAAGGTACAATACTGAAATAATTGTGTTAAAATGTAATATATACATTTCATTCATAATATGGAAATATACTTAATCTAGGGACTAAAGTGTTCTCTACTTAAAAAAATATTAATAAATATCTAAAACCGTGTAATATATATATATATTAAGTGACTATCTGTATTTTCTTACAAGGTACTATGTTATTGTTACTCCGACATCCCTAATGTTCAAAAGCAACACTAAACACATGTAGATTTGTGGAAAATAGAAATTATTTACTTTCTTTCGCTTAGTTTTACTTTCGAAAGTCGGGATGCTCAGCCAGGTGCACCGATGTATGTATATATGTTTGTATGTACGTATATATGGCATACTCTGTATGTAAAAATCATATAAACATTAAACAACTTACTTTTGATTGGAAATCATCAATTTGAAACGATTGAACATAACTCGTAATAAAATAAGGTGCATCGGACTGTGCCAAAAATTCTTTGTAAATACTTTATAATCTACGTCTACGCTTCTCTAAATATTTGAGACTTTTGTCTCTTCACACAAGATGTAAAATAAATCGTAGGGTCAATGTCCATAAGATATACTTACAATACCTTGGCAGACCTTGGCAATAAAGATGGCTAATTAATCGACTTATTTGGAAGCAGTGTAACGATGCAGAATCACATATACAAGCAAAAAGCTATTACATTAATGTCTATTTGAGTTGAAACAATTAGATAGCTATTGTAAACAATCAGGAAGAGTAATTTTTTTCTCTGCTAATCTTCTAAAATCGCCTAATTGCAAATATAATACAAATGGTTTCGATAATAATATGCTAGCATCTATCTACAACGGATATTTCTAATTGCCAAAATCTAGCAGGCGAGTCATAAGCGATTCTGCATGGTCAAACAAATAAATTTATTTATTAGAAAGAACCGATATTGCAATACATGGAATGTGTGGATTGTCTTAAGGCAAGCTTACTATTTCAATCGATTCTAAGCTGTTCTAAAACATTTATCCACACATGTATCAAAACAACTTTATTTCTTAAACATAATAATATAATAGTAGTACTCCGTAGAAAAGAAATTTGGCTTTTTCGAGTACAGGCCCAGAATTGTATTACATCTTTATGACGGGTGATAAAAGGTTTTACAAATGACTAACATAAAAAAGAATATAATATTATATATATTTGCGATATATATAATCTGGAAATAATTATATTTATATAGATTATCGCGGTCTATATTATTTGTGGCTACATCGCGTGTGTGTGTGTATATATATATAAACTTTTGATATTACATTATATTACAAATTGGTATGTATGTGTGCGCATTGATTTGACATTCCTGAACATGCAATCTACACAATCGTAATTTGTCAGACGTCGAAAAAATAACCGCGATAATAAGACGATAAGTAAAAAAATTTATATATTTTTCTCTGACTTCCCGTAAGATTTGCATGTCTAAGATAATCACGTACTTTTCTCTTAATACAATAAGCACGAACACAATATTGGAGTTAAAATATTACTATTCGTGTATTTTAACTACACGATGTATATAAATAAAAAGTATAAAATTGTCATTATAAGAGTCACCGAACGCTTTCACGAGATTCTTCCGCCGTAATTGTAATCAGGAATGCCAATGTTGAAATGAGGATGGCGATCAGTGCATATCGTTTGTGGTACTGTAGCATACCTCGACATACGATCGTACAATTAGTAGAACACATACCTATCTAAACGTCGTCTTGAGCACATTGATAAAAATTAATGGAACGGGATATAAGAAAATACACGTTTGCTATTACTTCAGAAACCGGTTATTGGTGATATAGCTTCCACATAGGTAATATAGCTATATACGATCTATAAACTTCAAAGCGTATCAAAAGATAAAATTCATAGACGGATTCAGTTGAAAGTGTAAATTGTCCTTGTAATTACGGTGCCGCTCATCTCCCTGTAATTCTAGAGTCTATGTGTAATGCGAGTTGTGTAAGTTCGTATATACCTGGGCACACGTGTTAAGCGTAACGTGGTGATCTACCGGATTGCATGCGATTTTCATAGTTTTCTTTTTCTTTGTTATGTCGACGATATTATTGTTGCTCAAGAATACAATATATATTTCTAAATGCTACAGTACGACGATATTACCTCATTGTACCTATCTAAATATGCCACGACAATGTGTCACGTGTCATCCCTGTAACCGTAACACAGAACTTGCAAGTTTCTAATCAATGATAGACTCGCTTGTTTTGTTTTGTTTCCCGTGTCTAGAGAAATTCACAGATTGATAGACATGTCTTGATCGTAAGATGTGAGATTTGTGTCCGTCGAGGAAGCGGGGGTGACCGTTGCCGCTGTCGCGCTGGTCGGCGACTGCAGTGGGGTGGAAGCGTTTGTAGGTAGTTGCGATGTAGGGCTTTCTAGGTTTGAATTCCAATGACTTCTCTCCGTGCCGTCACCTCCGTCGTCCGATACGATCGAAATGTCAGCGATAATTCCACTTTCTGGGGACATAATTAATGTTTTTTTGTTCAGTGCCAAATAAAACGCATTACTTTAAAATCAAAAAGACGCGATACTTACCAACGCTGCATTGGCTGTTCAGTGTGGTACTGCGATGATGCGGTCGCGGACTCGTGTCGAGTCCAAGATTAAGCGTGGTAGGAGGACCGCTGCTTCCGCCGCTGCTCGAAGACGAGCTGACGGAAATTACGCTGTGCGGTCTTCGGCTGCAGCGGTTCGAATCCTCCGCCATTGACACTGCTATGGAGTTTCTAAATCTGGGCGCTGAGAACAAATTCGAAGTTTTCAAGTTTAATTTCGATTACAATCAACATTAATAAGTATGAGTGTAACTCGGCGAACTGTATACTTACTTTTGGATAGTTGAGCTACGCTAATAGAGCGATCGTTAATCTGATCCGCGCTAGGCCTTATATCTAAACACGGTTTATTCCCAATGCCCATGCTCGACATCTCCGCCAGGCGCACTTCTAAAAAAAACGCGAGGCATCGTCAATCGCAATTTGTTCTTCTATAATGATTCTTTCAAATAAACAAAGATGTATGAAACGTACCTCTGTTTCGAAGCGCCTGTTTCCACAAGAGATTGCTAAGTTCTTCGGTCCATGCTTTCTTGATATCCTCGCTCGCGCACTGCAGCGTGTACGTATCGCCTGGTTTTCTCTTGCGGAACCAGATCTCGAATTTCGTGGGCGAGTCCGCGATAACGGCGGTCAAACCGATGTCCGTCGTCTTAATGCTATGTTTGTAGATGTAAATGTCAAGGTTCTGAAAAAAATTGCAAATACGTGACGTTTAACGGACAAAATAAAAGAAGCATGTACAAAAAATAGTATTAAAATCGGTTTAATCTTTTACCTTTCTATCGGGAAATCTTCTTGCCTTGCTGAAGAGTATAAGATCTTCGAACAGGAACACCTGACGCAGGCATTTCTTGCCTTTTCCTTGCCAGACTAAAAACTCGTTCTGTCGCAGCAGTCTGCCTTGTTCTTTTACATTCACCTGCGAAGTTACGTTAGAACGGAAGGAAATATAGAAAAAACATATATAAAAATATATATATAAAAAACATATATAATACGGTTAGATAACATTACTAGATTAAATTGACTTAACACATGGTAGAAACATACGTCGCAATCACGAAGCGAATCCATCGCTAAAAGATCGTTTCCGTGTCGAAGCTGAAATCGCACCATCTGCTCGGCAGCCCTCAAATCCGCTTCACCCTCCACCATCGGTTTCATGCCATCGTCTTTCTCGTCCTTGTCCTCTTTACCGGACAATTGTTCCGATAGATCCGTGCCGGCTTTGACTAGCTGCTGAAGTAGCAAAGCATATTTTCCCATTCGCTGGACTGGCTTCAGTAAATAACTGGCTAGGTCCATTTTATCTCCCAGCTCGATTTGTTTCTGTTTGAAGAAGCTCGTTCCGTATTCCGCCATCAGCGAGTCCGAATTTGGTTTGTTTTTATTATACAAGGCGTAAAGATAAAACTTTTTCTCCTGCAAGTTTTTCAATGTATTTGCGCGCGTTTGATATTTTCTTCTAATAAAAATTATATTCTACATTATATTAATAATATCAATTTTTTGCAATTTTACTTACATGTCTGAGGAAACATTGACCCACCAGCATGGGCGATTGCTCGCATTGCTCCAATTCGCGTAGAAAGTGTTGACTGTGAAACTCGTATATCTTCTCGACATTTCCGAAGATCACGTTTCTTTGTCCTCTGAGAGCCTGCGGGATGTCCTCTCGCACGAGTTCCGGGATGTAGTTCTTCGCAAGAAAAATTTACACATGTTACTTGTTCAGACGTGCGCGCGCGCGACAAGTGTGATGAAATTACGCGAGAATATAAACTTTAAACAACGTGCGCATATGGCAATTACCTCTATTATGTACTCGAGGGACTTGACGTAGTCTCGTTCAGTCTGTATCATCTCCCTCATTATGAGCAGTATTGTTCTGCAAGGTGAAATTCTTCGTTAACGATCATGTTGCGATCGTACAAAACAAACAGTGCGAAAAATGGAAATTACGAGAAAACAATAGCTCGCTAGTATAGTGACACAACGACGAGACGACACGCGTAAGACTTTAAGTATTTTAACGTGAGATCTTGAGAGTTTTCTTGAGAGTTTCTGAGAGTTTTTAATTAATTTAAAATAGATCTAATATTGAAACAATTATTTTATTAATAGTATTTCTGAATGTGAAGAATCGCAAGTTAGCTCTACGATGATGTGAAAATAGATAAATTCTCATATTTTCTATGAAAAAAAAAAAAAAAAAAAAAAAAAAAAAAAAAAAAAAAAAATTGTACTTTTTCGCCTTCATTCCCGGTGCGATGCTGGCCGATCTGTGAAGGTGCGAATTCACCGGTGGTTTCACCAGTCTCCGTGGAGCCGGACTTCGCGGAGGTGTTCGCGGCGGCGAACAGTCCAGGAGTTGCTCGGCGCTTTCGCGAAGTTCAGCGATGTTATCAAGCACCGGTCGACCGCTGCTACCGCCCGATCCGACGCTTTCCATCGGACAAGCGTAAGACGCGGTGCTGTCGCTGTCGTCCCAGGACGTTCCTGAAACGCAAATCCCAACTTATATAAATATTCATCTCGCGACGATTGTAGGAAAGAAGATCGAGGAAGAAGACAGCCTCCTCACTTTTGGCCAACGTATCGTCCCAGGGCGTCGACTCGGAAGCGGTGAAGGATCTTCTTCTGGCGGGACTTCCGGGAGCGGACGTGGTCCTAGCGATTTCCAGGGCTTCCGCGCATTTGTTTCTGGCGATGCGACATTGTTCCAGAAGGACATCGTTACCGAGTTTCTCGGCCAGGGCCATCATCTCGGTGAAATGTTCGGGCGGTAGAGGAGGTCTCGCCATCAGGAACTGCTGGGATCTTCGCTCGCCGGCCAGGCGCGCTTCCTGCGCCCACTCGTAGGCGCGATCCTGAAGAAGACAACATCTCGATGTGTCCTCCAGATACTCCCGTTTGTCCTCCAAACGGGAACCGAATCCGCGCAGGTGGTGCTTCAACGACCTCGCGAGTTCGCGGAGTCCGCTCGCGCTCGCCGCCTCGGCAAGGTCGCTTCCTTTGTCCAGATGTCTCTGCAACACGAAGAAAGAGAACAAATCGATATAATACACACA
Organism: Pseudomyrmex concolor; assembly: GCA_014839585.1. Classification (NCBI taxonomy): domain Eukaryota; kingdom Metazoa; phylum Arthropoda; class Insecta; order Hymenoptera; family Formicidae; genus Pseudomyrmex; species Pseudomyrmex concolor. The sequence goes on from QVOB01006247.1 coordinate 10,856, forward strand.
TACAAATGCAGCTTCGTTTCAATTTATATCTAAAAACGGCGATAGTCAAGTATTTTATTGCTCTGCTCATTAGCGACGGGAAAGTTCTATCTGGAACTTCATCTAGAATTTCATTTCGAAACTCCGCAACAAATGCGAAGTCGTAACGGAAGTCAGTCGAATATTTCATCCGCCGGCTCATAACGCGAAGGGCGTGATAAAGGAGAAGGTACGTACACTCACCGGGATGAGACGATATCCCGGTCCCGTCTGGCATCCGAGTTGGCGGAACCTCCCGCGGTGCCCGACGGACCCGTCCCCTAATGGAGGGGCCATAAATCGACATATGGGGATAAATAATGTCGCGATAAGCCGGGGGGTCCGCCGCCGTCAACTCGCTCGTAGAAAGGCGGGCGGATAGATACACATATATATGTACATATGTATATATATATATATATATAAAACACGCGCGTTTACACGGAAAATCTCCCACGTGTACCGCGTGCACGTTCGGGATATCGCGTATTCCCAATGATACGGCGCAACTCTCGCGTTCACGCGAGCGTAAAATCCACTCAGACACGGCTCAGTCGCATCCCGGAGCTGCTCGATCGAGTGCCCGTGACGAAAGGTACGTATCTCGTCCCACGATCGGCCGAGATGCAACAGCGCGATCGAGGGGAAAGAGAGAAAATGGACAGGAATTCCACGCACGACTACGCGTATAATATCGACGACGTAACCGGCGCTCGCGACAAGTCGTCCGCGACTTGAAAATAAAGAAAAAAAAAACTTTCTCCGAACGATTTGCTTATTAGGTACGTGTAATGACGCCTTAATATCGCAATCAAGGACGGAGCGCGGAAAGAACACTACTGTTACAAGGAAGAAAGTATTTCGCACGTATAGGATTGACGAGTACACGTCATGTTACATCTTTGATAAAATATCGCTTCTCCCGCAGCGCGTCGCGTGCTTTTAATATCGCAAGTAGAAAGTATACGCGACACGTAATCGCACCGCTTATTCGGACGTGTTGCCATGCTGGTGGTGTGTTAAATCGAAGAGAAATGCATACTCGGTCGGGATATGAATGAGCGAGGGGAGAGAAGAATAACGCGCGTGATACATTAAAAAAAAAAAAAAAAATTTCATTACGTTTTATTGAACTCTAAGTGCGAAAAGGAGGAGAGACTGCGCATCCGTGAGTTACACTCCATAAAAAGATACGATTAGAAACAATCAATTGGTCACTTTGTACATCCTCGGGCACTTCACTTAAAAGACAGAAGACTCATTATGCTTAAGATGTAGATAAAGTTGTTTAGTTTCTTTTTTTATTTGAAGAAGTTTATTGACTTTCGCTTCTTGATCTCGTTAAAAGTTGATTCGTGAAGAGTAATAATAAACTTACGATGCGTTATCTCCATCTTGTGTAACAACCGGATGTTAATTTCTTCACTAGACTTGCTTGTTAAGTTAGCGATAAATCTTATATTATATGTGTCCCATAAATTTGCATATAAAATTGCATCCTTGGGAAATGTAATTATGTGAAACGGCAGTGTGTTTGGTCTTTTCACGACCGATCGATCATTGCACGCTGTGAGGGGATGATCTTTGCTCACTCTGACGAAGTTTGTTCACTTGCGTGCACATGACTGTGTGTGTGTGTGTATGTATATGATTTTTCCTCTCAAGAATCTCAAATAATCGAAACTATTTCTTTCTTTTCATAATGAACTGCATATGATATTCGTGAGAGCAATATCGTAAACGTGAGTGATGTTACTGCATTTATTTTTTCACGTTCTCTGGTGACACATATTTGTCGTGAATATTTAGATTACATCATGCACACGCAAAACGTATCTTTCAAATTGATTGAAACATGTCTTTTTGAAAACTGTACGTACAATTTATTTCAAAAATAATATGCAGAAACGCGCCTTGAAAACTTCAATTGTTAAAAAATATCGAGGAAATCTTCGATCTTTTCAAGATTGCAATAACATGCGATGACCGAACTCGACAACAATTTCAGGATTGAGTGCTTTCCTCACTCAAACAAGTTTCGAGATTCAATCTCGCAAATCGCTGAAGTCATCGATATAAAATCAGCATATTCGATTTGATGTGTCCGCCGCGCAATATGTAATTGCCGCGTCCGCGCAAACTGGATTCTGCGAACCGATCGTCGATTAAGATCGTAAATCAATTCGACGCACAAAGTATCCACAATACTTTTTCATCATCGCGCCGCGCGCTCTCCAATCGCGATATTAAATCTTCTGTCCGAAACGGATCGATTCGCGCGCCCGGTCTATCCTCATGATTATAAGTGGTTTGTAGAGCATGTGAAATATTGCCCCGGGGATTCGTGGACGCATCTTCCCTTCCCGACTTATTCTCGAATCGTTTAATCAGTAGGGACCCGACACAGGAGCGGTAATCTCCTCTTTAGATAGGCGCGCCGACCCTCTTAAGCACTCCGCGCGCGCGCACGCCCGCACGGAGGGATAATTATTAAATCTCACGTAGTCGGAACAGCTGTACTTTAAAAGTCCACAAAGAGCGCGCGGATACTCATCTCCGTGTGTCGCGCGAAGAAAACCGAACCCGCATCTTCACGAAAGTCTGCCAATGACTTGTTAATTTATTATGGTGCCCTCATTGCGAACGCGCGCGCATATCTAGATCAGCGCGAATCATCCCAGATCATCGTGAAAGTATGCGAGCACAGTTGTTTGTTTCTCTCGCTGAGTGCACTCGTATTTTGCAAAAGTCGAGCCGCGAGTGTATATACATACACACAACGTGTATGCGCGCGCACGTTACGGAACGCGGTTTACAAGCTCGCGCGTTTCAATTGTTTGACAATTTTCTCGCGTAAAATATAAATATACTTACGTTTTGAATATGAATGAGCGCGATCACGCGTGATAAATTACAATAATTGCATTGAAACGATCCGAATTGCTGCGCGCGAAACAGATGCGAAACACACACCGATCATGAATATTCAACGCTTGGCGCACGTATCGCGGACCACGTACATTGGAAATTCAACGGCGTATATCGTACACCGAAGCCGTTTTACAACTCTTACCGCGCGATGATGATGATAATGATTATTATAACGTCAAATTAGATGCGAAAAATCGTAGTGTAATAGCCCGCGCGGTTTATTATTACAACGGAATGTAGAAAGGAGCGTAATTTGCTCGAGCGTGAAATTAGATTAGTTAAAACGCGACCAACCTCGGTGCGGGCATGTAAATTCATGGTCTTGCTTCCGAACAATCACAATGTGTGCACGTTCTTTAATTAACACGTACAATTGATTATCATAATAAATTGTCAATTAATATCAAGGAAGTTCGTGCGCGCGAGGACAAAGACCTTTCCGCGAAAGAAACGCGACGCCGATTATACTTTCTAATTTGCACCGCACTACCACGCGCGATATATCGTATATCTCTGGGAAAGTCTCCTATTGTAGACATTAGATGTGACTGTCGGAAGAATCGTCTCTCGCGCGCGACATATCTCTTTTCTCGACGGATTCACGAAGACAACAACACACTCCTCCGCCGACGATCGTCGCGCACGATCTTTCGCAAGCGCGCTTTCCTCCTCACCGGCCGACGATTCGTGTCTTCACGATCGGCGGCTGGAAATAATTGCATCTTGCAGCGGATGGCACGCGATTCTCTCGCCCGCGATATCTCTCGCCTCGGCGAGATTGTGAATATCAGCGCGTAATACGCGCGTAAGCAAATGTGCGCGTCGATTTTGCGCGAGAAATAATAGCCGAGAGAAAACGCGTTTTTTGCACAAAGGGTGAACCGACGGCAAAAGTACGAGTCACATGTCGAGCTTGTATTAACCAACTCCGACATCCCGCGGCGTTAATTAATTACAGAATGAAGCTTCCACGGAGTATTTTGTGTGTACGAAGCGCGTAACGTGACTCACACTTTTTGTTTGATCAGGCGACGGTCATATAAGGTTCGACATAATCGGCCATATGTGTCACACTTTGTGCAGCGTGTGGTATGCTAACAACAAGTTGAATTCCACCTTATATGATTCAGGCGGATCGCCAGCTATTTATTCCTACCGCAAACCGCGCAGCGCGAAAGCTTGTAAGCTTTACAAAAGAGCTTCATCTCTCTCTCTCTCTTTACAATAGGACCGTTCGAAACATATTGCCGCGACATTGCAAGCGCGCGCGTGACACAGAATGAGAGAGAATAATTTTCCGAACTGAATATATTGAAATTAATTCTGAATCATAATTCAATTGCGACATGAACTTCGCGTGACTTTTTGAGTTTGAATTTTGTAAGTAATTGAAGTATGTGGATTACGTAACGGCAAGAACGATTGGAAGAACGATTCTTTTCGACGATAGTATCGTCTCCCATCTGCAACGCCGACACATTCGCGAGCGAATCGTTTTGTATCGATTTAAATTGGCGTATCCTTCACTGATCCGCCAGCTGATGTTCCCATTAATCCTACGTAGCGAGAGAGAAATAAAAATGACGCAACTCGTCACGCAGACGCAATACATTACGCGATTATTATTATCGCACCTCGTGATCGATCTTTCAAAGCGTCTTTTTCGGGTCCACACGTGCTGCTCCAAAAATAAACAACGTTTAATTAAACGTTAACAACGTTAACCGTAGAGTAATCATTCGCTATCGCTAACCGAGATTCACTTTTTTTAAGTGTCATATTTATTGAGGAAGAAAATCACGTTATTTATACCAGTTATTCAACCGGTATATCCGCACAACATTTTCCCGTCTGCTTAACGAACGACAAGACAACGTCATTAGAAAACACGAATCGAACGGTTTTCCCGGGGGCTGTTTGACCGGCTCTTCTCGAGATAACTGAACTTTCCCGTTGATATCGCTTAAATCGACGATCGTACGTCTATGTCTCATCGGGTTGGCTATCGCTCTGTGGAATGTCGCACATGAAAGTCGGAGCGAGGACGCGAATGTCTCATCAAACACGACATGTTCAACAAGGTGCGCGCGATTGTAGTTATCGACGATAACTTTCCTCGAGCGCGATACGAATAATGCGTGTGACACGTAACACAAAAGAGAAATAGTTTTCGCGATCAATGCGATTTCGCGACAAGTTTTCGCCAAGCTCGGAATCATCGAAGTAATCGCTGAATAATTTTTCTCATACGCTGAAAAAAACTAACGAATTAATTAATTACAATTGTTTATTGCATAAGTAACCCCGTCGTATATTGAATATTTCACGGAATTTTTATTGCGAGCCAAATCAGTAAGATGCTCTCTCGCACGACGCGATTAGAACTCGAAACAGATCTCGAGAGTCATGTTTCACAACTTCCTTCCTTGCGACTCTCTCGAGTCCGAGATGCAAATTTCGGACGACGACGCAGCGATTTCTCGTTTTCAGCGAAGATAACCCGGGGAATATCCCGTTCTTTGTATTCGAGACGATGGATCCCCGACTTGGAGCGGCAACAAATAACCTGTCACGATACTTTCTCCTACCGCGAGTATCCACTGTAGCCGGGCGCTACAGAAAAGGTAGAGGTACGCGAGACGTTCGTACGGCGCACGTGCAGTCGGAGGGGGAGGAGGAGGAAGATGCATCATCTTATATATTCGTGAGGATCGTCTCGCTTTGTCCCCGTTTGACTCGATTTATGATCAGGGGCAGATAAGTTAAATAAACGAGCCTCGCGGGAGCAACCCGCGAGTCGGGAAGATTAGTGAATATTCATGAGATGACAAGCGCGGACATAGCCAAATGTGTGTACGCCTAGCGTACATATGAAGATAATTTAATTACACGTCTCTGTATAGACGTGTGTGTAGCCGAATATATGCGAAGATTCAATTACGACTAGGCTTAATTGTTAATTAATCCGTTAAAGAGCAATTACTTCTGCGCGACTGTATCTACGGCTGAAAGAACGCATGATATTATTCACTGATACGAGTTTAAGTGACGATGATGTTTATTGCGCGCACAAAGTAAAGTTTCACTTATCTTCGTAAATGAACAGCAAGAACGCGCGTAAATGGAATAATCAGAGACACGATGTTTGTTGGCCTTGCACCGAGAGAAGGCATTAAATTTATCTTCCCTCCGTTTAATGTCGCAATTGATGTCTACGGGAGCAAAAATCTTCTCGCTCGCGTGCGAAGAAAATTACGGTAGAAAATGTTTCAGTTGATGTGAACACATAAACACACACGAGCACACGATGGGCTTCTTCATTAATAAAAAGCGAGAGCAACCTCGGGCTTGGACGAACGTACCTGATGCATTAATTTGCATAGTTTACGAGAAGAAAAGGAGATGCATTAAAGATCGAAAAAGATACAGCGATGTTTCTTAAATGAGAAAACAAATATAATGATTTCATCGAGCGATTCGCGAGCGTATTGTCGCTTCGATCGTATATTGCAACGCGCCTATAAATATTTACGTAACAAAATATGACAATGTGGCACGTGCTCAAGTCTGACATTTAAAGACAGAGAAAATGCTGCACTGTGGCTGCGCGTAATCACCGTCATTTAATGGTAGCTCGTTGTGCGCATCTTTCCTCATCAATAATATTATACAAAGTGTCTGGACAATTTTGACACAGCCGAAGAGTGAGGATGGATTAGGTGAATCTGAACAGAAACGTCATTGACCATTTTGCAAAATTGGTAATTAAAAAATTAAAACAATTTAAAACAAAATGATAAATGATTTTTCTGTTCAGACTGATCCGATCTTCGGCTTTCTCAAGATTTTTCAGACACTCTGGATACGTACAGCATACAACATTACAGTTATTTTATTGCTAAAAGAAAAATCAAGTTGCGTTGATACACTGAAATGCGTTGAACGTAAAATACGACGCGATTACACGCGTAAATTGCGCGACGCAAAAAAAAAAAAAATGCGCTAACAGTCTGTATTTCAAAGTGTTCAAGAAAACGTGAAGCTTGAATTTCTTCATAAGTCGTCCTGTACACGCAGCGATGCGCTTAAGTGCGCATCGGTCAGGAGTGTTTCGACACCAACTGCCGCGCGTTATTGCAAAGTTCAAGAGTATACTTTTATTGCTTTCCCTCCCGCGCGTTCCCGACCACTTTCACTTCTTCTCTTCCTGCCTTTTTAAGCGCGCGTCGCGCGATTAGCCGCAGAAATGCAGGCGTTTCGCGATGAAAACCTGGTACCGGTTGCACGTGAAATCGATAATCGCCGCAGCCACGAAACGGCCCCGAGTGTGTCCCGGGATATTGCATTCCGTGGCGACAAAGGTCGAGCCTCTCTCGACTGGTCGTCTTTGCGTTCGTCGCCACGCGCAAACTCTCTCTCTATTTCGCGATGCGTCTCTCTTCTGCATCGTTGCGAGACTTTATTTCCTGTTCATTTACGGCAGACAATTACGAAAAAACTTCTTTAAGCATATTTTTCGTCTTTTGCGACACAGTACGCGAAAATATCAACGAAATCATCGATTTTTAAGAAGAGAAAGTAAAAATAAATAAATATATATCTAATAAATTTTATTGCAACCTTTATATTATACAGTTTAGAAAGAATTTATTTAAATAACGATTTAATTGGCAATTTGTATTATATGTATAACTCTCACGTACATCACCGATTGACACGAAGACGCGGTTTCCAATGCGTAACAATCTCTAAACGTCAGCGTGTTTTATGACATCGTATTCCGCTCTCAGATATCACCGTTTCGCTAGAGTCGAAGTTCCTGAAGGCCATTTTCATCGATGGGAAGACACGCACGGAGAACTATAAAGTGTGAGAAAAGATCGAAGCGAATCGAATCGAGGTCGATAACTCTGAACGAATGCTCGATCGATCCAATCTATACTTTATACGTTTATCATCTCGATTTCCATCCATGATTTTTATTGTTTCACTTTATCGATCGGCCATGATCCTTATTGCAGGATAGATGCGGAATATATATATCCGCGTGCCTAATATATATATATATATATTAGGCACGCGGATCGAATTTCAGATCCAGTCAATTTTGCAACACTCGTGAAGCGATCTCGTGACAGATGCCTTTTGTGTCTACGTATTTTTATGCGACACGGTAAGCGCAAGTAACACGATCTAAAAACGGATTTTGTGAAACACGATCGCGCTGAATTTCTATCAAACAGGTATTTACATGAACCAAGAGGAAACTCGACGCTGCCGTGTCGCGATAATTAAATAAAAAAAAAAAAAAAAAAAAAAAAAACTCGCGAACAAAGCAGAAAATAGACACTTTTAATCAGCGCACAAGATAATACGTACAACATGTCACGTGAAAAACATAAATATTCATGGCCCGCTGTGGGCAAAATACGACTTCACGTATGAGGTGCGATAAGTAGAAAGTTCCCGATCTCGCGAGAACCGCAAATAGCGATAACTGTTGCAAACTAATTTTATGGATCGTTTATTGTTGGTTATTTGCAGTGTATTTATAGTGATCGTTTGCAACGCGAAATTTTGCCACGGGCGAAGCGAAGAGCCAAAGACATCAATGAGGATCGTGAGAAGTCTTAGCTGCAACCGCACTCGCGGTCAGTGTACATGTGTATTTTTTTTTCTTTTGCCGAGTATATAACCACGCCAAGGGAAGAATGATTTTACGAGAGCACGATCTCGCGCTGAAACGTATATAAAGAGTGATTTATGATCGGTAGAAGTGGACGGGACGCGGGAAGAGGACGCACCCTCAGCGTGCACGATTCCTCGACCCTTGAGCCGCGACGCGTAATTTATGCGCAACGCGCACGGGGTGTCGTTTTTCAGTTGCGCACATTTACGAACTTCTTATGCGCACTTTCGGAACGGAGAAACCGCAAGACTGCATGCGAATGTTTGATTTTTGCGGTTTCGATCTCCGCGCGTGTCGCTGCACCATTGAAATTGTCATCGACAATGTATGTCAAGAATTTTTAGAAAAATACTTTTATACGTGTGATGATTTATTTTTATTTAACATTGCGTCATATAATTTATTTTTAATTTTAATAAGATTTAATTTAAATTTTTGATAATTTGAATGTTGCATTAAAAAAAAATTCTGTCTCTACTGAGACAGAATGATGTTTGTAAATTGTTTAGCTCCGAGTCAATTTCAAGTGTTTTTTTTTTTTTTTTTTTTTTTTTTTTTTGCCCGGAAAATGCCGGGCATTCATGACGAAACAAACATTACCACAAAGCGCGACGGCACAATAGAACATAAAAGACTCTCGCATCTGTCGTTCTCACTGCCACGGACGGGAGGGGAGAAACGGCATTGACCTGTCGAAAATCTTGACGGCGCGTTTAGCGCGAAAGTTTACAGCTGCTGCCATAGATGATTCCCGCGTGGAATTAGAAAAGCGAGAGCTGCGCGATGCAATCGATAGATCATACACGCACGCATAACACAGCGTTGAGAGGCGATTAGGGTGAATGGCCGTAAATAGTCTTCGTAAACTGCCTCTTAGATTATTATTACGGCATCGTAAATCTCGTACGACACGCTCTTGCGGACGTATTTTCATTAGAGTTAATTATACATAATGAAATTCTATATACTTTCTTTTCACGTGCTACAAATTTGGATTTGAAACGTAGGTACATTACGCGCGAGGATTACTTTTTTTTCTTGTACGCGATGCTAATAATGTGTTACACAGATCTTATCTTACGCAATTCCCGAGACGTTTGTGTGTTACTGTGCGACGACGAGCAAATTATCCGCGAGTCGCTGCAGTTTATGAAAGTAACGTACGCACACACCGCGCTTTGACGAGAATTTAATGTAACGAGAGAAAGCGCTCGAGAGTAGCCATTCAGCCAAATATAATTCGGGTAATTATAAGAGAATACAAGGCAAAGTTATAATTATCGCTTTGTGCGCCCGCGGAGTGCACAACAGATTCCCCTTCCTATACATTTAATTCGACGTTACTCGCTCCAGTGAGTAAAGAGCAAATGCGCGAGACATGTGTGTCGGTGCAACGAGAGCGTTGCATTGATATATATACATAGAAAAATACAGCACAAAAATTACACACTCTGCCTGACACACTCAAGTTTCATTTGGTACGGCTGCACCACTTGCGACCACACCTGGAAACTTTTTTGTTTCCTCTTTAAACTGTCGATCCCACAGCGGAATAATTAGATTTGCAATCACAGGACACGAGTAGTAAATATAATTACTTTAATAGTTTCTGTAATTATTCGAGAAAAAATAAAAACATGTGATCGTAAGATTATAACATGATATAAGATTATTATATAAGTCAGATCGCGCCAACTTTCGGACTTGATCTTATACGATAATATTACGAATCGTCTTGAAAACCGATAAAACCTATCGCCTGAGAGTCGTAAGTCTCTTCCGTTTTTTAACGCGATGTCACTTTTTCTAAGACCCGCGGAACTCTATGCATTAATAGTCGCGTGTTGTACGCGCATCGCCCGGTTATTTCTAGACACAAGCAAAACGTATTTATTTTTCTCGACTTAAAAGGTTTCGAACTGTGGGGTCTGTCTATGCGCGCTCTAATAAACTCGGCTCGGCGTTACGCGCACATCGTCAGAGGCCGTAAATTCTTCAGACCGGAGATTCCTCAACATTCTCGGTGGTAATGAACTTCTCTCGAGATTATTCACCGAATCTTTCTTATGCAGTTCAGTTCTTACGTACACTTTAAGCGATTCGAAAACGACTTGCTCACATCCGGAAAACGAACTTTCCTGGAAACTGTCCCGCAAACTTCCTCGGCTCGCGAAGACAAACGAAAGTGAGACAAAACCGAGATATGTGTATTAAAAATTATAGGTTTTTTTTTTTAGAAGATAATGGTCAAGCAATTCCAAGAATTTCGATGAATTCAAATCACTTTGCGCGTAAAAATTCAATATAAGATACAATCAGATTGTATAGATGTTACGTAAATTCCAGTGTATGGCATTGAGAACCTATCGACACATCATCGCCGGACTAATCTGACAATGAGATTGGCTTTTCCGAAGAAACAATGATATTATTGTTATTATTATCATTATCGTATCTATTAGCTTATCTAAACCGATCCATTTCTGAGATTGCAATTTCTCTCAGAGAAACAAACAGCGATATCTTAATTCACGTGTATCTGTTCGGCTTCTGCAAACTGAATCCTATCTGATTGCGAGCGAGTGAGATGGTGTTTGCGATCGGACGCGTTATATACCGCGAGATAATGACGACGGGCAACGCATACGTTAGATGCAACGTGTGATAATAGTTATATCGGTCGCCATAAATTTCCACGCGCGAACGCGCCTCGCCGACAGATTGGATCGCGCCCTCGCGCGGATACGTCACGGTTGAATTATCCCGTGGAACTGCTTCAATTCCCGACGAGTGTATCGCGAAATATCTGCGAACCTGACCACGGTCGAACACGCAAATTTTGCTCGTCAATATTTAAATCGCGTCCACGCCCCATGATAACCGGTAGCGTCGCGGATTTTCCGATCGTGGATTACACACACGATCCGGTCATTTCAATTCGCGCTCCGCAACGTCAATAAAATTATTTTTAATAAAATAAAAAAGATTTTAAATAGAATTTTTCTTATGAAATTATTTTCCGAAATGTTCTAATCGGCGATCTCGCATGGCAAGTTTAACATATCAATGGAGAGACCAATCAACGCGAGCGAGTAACAAACACCTACGATCGCTGCGGGTACGAAAAAAAACTCCGTGAGATTTGTTTGACGAATTACAGAGCGAATCGAAATGCAGTCGGTCTCGCAGATCCAATCGCAAAAGAGCCGCGAGTTGCTTTTACGCGACATTGTTGAAGGCGCGAGAGACGGGAAGGGTAAAGAGGGATATCGACGTTTACATAAGCGTCTCTCTGATGTAATTGATCACGAACGCCGGTGACTCTCGGGCGGACCGGTGCAGCAGGAGCCTGTAGATTGTATTACAGCGCGATTTATATCCGCTGGTGATTCGCGAAGGAGAGAAAAATGCTCATGGAGCGCGCGAGCGTGGGATACAATCAGCTCGCCCCGGCTTAATTGTCTCGCAGTCTGTAATCCGTCTCTGATGGAGTTCGGTTTAACGAGCATTCGAGTAAAAACAACTACGGCCGTTCCGTCGTGACCGCGCCCATATATTCCGTTAAAATTCCCAGGATGGATAATATTCCACGAGTGTCGTGGCGGCGGCAAACGCGCGCAATTGCGCTTTCGTGTAGCAGCGCGGCATCAAAAGCACCCGCCAGGTTTTGAGCGCGTGGTAGAGAGTTCAAGTACACCGGATTACTCTATTCGCGAGGACGGCAACCGCACGCGGGTGAAGGGAGAACCCGCGGGGTAATTCGGCTTTTGCATTAAAAGCCGTTTCACCTCTCTCTCTCTCTCTCTCTTTCTCTCTGCTCGGCTCAATCTCTTGCTAACTCTCCCGCTCGTCAGGAAGCACTTATATAGTTGCACATCCAATTATGCTTTCTCTCGAAGTTTTCAGCCGTTTGATGCAATTTACTTCGCGCGCGCGATCGTATATTCACTCGCGCGCTTACTAAATATCAGTTTTCGAAACAAGTCGCAATTTAATCTTTCTCTTCCGATTGTTATCCGGGGAGAGGAAGAGGAAGAGATTAAAAAGCACCGGTCGGTGAATTTCCAACGAGAAGTGCCAAATTATCCGTGACACGGCAAATAGCGCGTGTCATCGCGAGCAACGCGCGCTGAAAGGGGGGAAAAAAAGGAACTCGCGCTCGTCACGTTATCAGTTTCTCCTGCGCCTATACCGTGGTATATACACTTTATTCCAGCAACGCCGACCGGAGCTTTAACGGTATATTCGAAAACGAGTCACGTGGCCTTCCAGGAGGCCTTCACGTACCGATATGTATATTGGGGCCTCGCAGCTCCGGGTCCGTCCGCGCGTTCGTGCGACACGAATAATAGGCTAACGGCGAAGTATATATTGCACACGCCGGTGTGTCTGAATATCATGCTTTGTCACGCAAATAAGCACGGACTCACGGCGCTAATACGCCGCAGTGTACTCACGCTGGATACATTTATTACACAATGTACGGGGCCGCCTGCGCCACGGAGAATGCGTCCGTACGAGATGCGAGAGGATCCCGCGCACGTAGGAAAACGCGATGATTGATGCGCCGTGCCAGGAGTTATTCCGTACGTACTCCGCGAACACGCAGAGAGCGCGACGGAAATGCAAATGTGCGCGCACGCAAAAGAGAAAGAGAGAGAGAGAGAGAGAAAACTTTTACAACAATTTTTACCGTGCTAAATATAGGAGAGAAACGGTCGAAAATTTTTCATTAGAAAAGCTCGGACGGCAATTGACCGCTGATGAATATCGCGCCTTTTTGTCTTAAAGCGTGTCTTCATTTTTCTTGGCGTTGTGTTGTACGGCGGACTCTTTCTGACTCGTTCTAACTTTTATACGAATTAACTGTGCGTTATTCTGCGCACGAGTTGCGCAGATCTGAATTCTTCGATCAAACTTCTTCTTCTTCTTCCCTTTGTGTGTGCGCGCTTAGAAAATGCAAGTTGCATATACGATCTATTTTCGCTCGTCGAGGCCGCGCGAGATTTCATTCAAGGTTGAAGAACCTCCGCGCGCGCTCGTGTCTCAAGATCCTTTTCTTTCTTTGCGCGATGCATCGCGCACGGCGCGGCGGCGCGATCGGATCAAGCCAGCCCGTCAAGCGATCCCCGGTGTTACACCTTCTCTCATCGTTACTGACGGGGTTATCTGCCCGCGTGAATTCCTGCGGTACGCGAAGCCGCCTTCGCGCCACCCGGCGCGATACCGATCTCGCGACCATTGTCCCACATATTGTAACATCGGCGTCAGACATCCTGTTTGACATGTCGCGCGGCTCGGTTCGCGCGCGCGCGCGCGCATTAATTATCCGTCGACGTGCGCTGCCGATGATAATCTGTGAATAATGGGCGTCTCTCGCCCACGTTGAGGCACGCGATCGATAACAGGAACACGTAGGATTCTTTTTATTTTCGCCGACGCTTTTCTTTTTTCGCCTTGACATTTCGCGTGTCTCTGCGCGAGAGCAATGCAAATTAATAAACGACCAAGTATCTGTCGTAAATATATCAGATATTATAAGTAATTTTCCAGTTCGCCGCACAGAAGCACACGACTTTGAAATTACTGCATTTTTGTTCATTATTATTCTTGACATGTCCGCTATTAAAATGTATATAGCACAAATTAGGTAAGCTCCAAAGGTTTCCGAAGCAAACTTCGAGGAAAAGTACGCATTGTTGCACGCTAGACCGCCGGGGTTTCTCCCTATCCCTCTCTCGGCGTTAAAGAATAATTCGCGTCGGAAATAAAACGAAAATAAATGTCGTTTGTTGCAAACGCAACAGAGAAACGACTCGGGCATCTGCGAATAATTAGATACAGCATGGTATTACTCATAAACGTCTTCCTCGGGGCTCGTCATTCCGGCGGGACGCACGTTGCGCGCGATGCGCCCTGCGCGCTATATTTATCGTAACGGACGTATACGGAGTGCGTAATAGAAATGCCGCGCGCACGCATGACTGTCTCATTAATTAAGCGCAAAATCCACGGGAATTTTCTTCAAACGGTGCGCGCCACGTTCAATCCGCGCGCGGGAAAACGAAAGCGAAAGGCCGAGCCGAGGAGATTGTTTCGAAGGATAACCGGCACCATACATACCTGGCGCGATACATACCCATACATTATGCAATTGCACCAGTCCAGGCAAATTGAGCATGAATTTTAATAAGATTCGAGTGGTACTTGTTCCCGCTCCTATGTGTTTAAGCAACGAGCGGCCGTCTATTACGCGTGCCATTAAAACGTATGGCGCCGCGGTAAATGACAACTTATTCCGCAAATGAAATCGCGTTGGTTTTTTTTCCGTGAAAATCGTCCGATGTTTTCTGTGCCGAAGACGAAGAATCGAAATTACCATATTGTGTATTCAAAGATGTTTTCAAAGAACACAGTTTGTCTCGTATCTATAGAATGCGCAATTATTTTTTTTTCTCCCAGTTTCTTATTGTGATCCGTGAAATCATCCGCGGAAACATGGCGCGTCGCGGTTACGTCGCGTCATGCAGTTTCGCGCGAACTCTCGCGATTACAATTACGTTATCGCGCTCGAAAAAGGGCGCGTTTTCGCGCGAGCGTTTTATCTTGAAATAGCAGTGTGACGTGCGCAATTAAACTGCGCGCGAACGGGTGCAGTGCGATTTTGCGCGACAGCTGTGCGCGTTGAAACGCAAAAGAAAAAAACAAAAAATAAGGGAAGAAAGCGAAGACGCGAAAAGCGAAAGAGAATAATGGCCGGAGTAAAAGCGTAAGGGATAGAAACGCCGCGGAAGGAGAATGTTGACCAGGCCGCAATACGCTAAAAATATATGTGCAAACGGCAATGACTCCGCGCGCCTCCCCGACATCCAGTCCGAATCCGCTTTTACCCCTCGAAATTATTCGGCACGCACCTTTGACGAGGAATCTCTAGCGCGCGGCTTGAGAAGCGAACGAAACAAGGAAGGAAAATTCCGCAACCGAACCGTAGTTTCGTAAAATAGCTGCTCGCGCACGCAAGCCCGCAAATATAGTTACAGTGGGTAACTGGAAAGGAATCCTTCGCGAACGCGGCGGCGGTGAAAAATGATTGCTCGTTACTCCCCCGTTTACTCAACAACACATTTATCTCGAATTAGGAGAAGCTGTACGAGTATTTTTACCAGTGCGCAAAATTGCACAATTTTCCGTGACATTTCTTTGATTGAAGTTCGAATTCAAACTGGTCTCGACGAAGGGAAAATTGTATCTCGCGGTTGTGCAATCGACAGACGCGCAATTTACGAACAACGCTTGTCATTTGATTTCACAAAAAAAATATCTCAAAAATATATTCGCCACATGCGCTTGCTTCTCGTTCACGTAGTCGATTCATGCTCGTGTGCGCTTCCTGAAAAAATCTCTGCGGTCTCGAACTACGGAAGAGGACGGTTCGAGACTCGAGCGAGGATTAATGCAAAATTACTTACTCGCGATGCAATTAAATGCACACGTGCGTAAGACGCAGCGGCGCGGCGACGTAACACGGATTTCACGGTGGACGCATTTTTATTCAGGGTGACTCGGCGAATGAATCACGCGCGCGACTTCACGTTGTTGCGTAATTCGAAATTGCGCTCGGCCTCGGTGGAGGGTAAATGTACGACGTATCGATATTATACCGGACATGTCTTCTCGCTCGTTATTAGATGCTGTAATTATATGCATTACTCTCGGACTTATTTAAAGACACCGCTCTCTCGCGAGCGCGCTGAATATTAAACGCGCGAGAAAAGGATGCGTTTATTATTATTTTCGCGAGATTGCAACCACGCCGCGGCTGATCCGAAGTCAAAGAATTTTTTCGCGTCAACCAAACAAAACAATATAATTGCTACTGCAATAAATTACTGAGAATTTCCTTCCTCTCGTGATCGTATCAATCGCCGCCGCGCGTTACCGACGATTAGGCGAGAGAGTTCAACGAACACTTCCTTCCTTCCCGGTGCGGATTTCTCGGCGTACAAAGCCGAGCGGAGTGAGGAACGATGTCGACTCGAGTTTTCTTCCCCCGCCAACAAATTAGTCCGGAAATAAACCTGTTATCGGGTGCGTGCCGATCTGGCGTACCAAGTTTTGTTATGCTTCGTCGGACTCGCGCTATTTCGCCTCCTCTCCCTCGATAGAAGCACGTTTTGCAGTCTGATGGATTCGCAGAAGGTGTTCGCAGAAGAGCGATCGTATAACCGTAGAAATGGATACGCGAGGCGGACGATTCGATTACTCGAACCTCGGCTCGGAGGCACCTTCGTCAGCACCTCTATTCGTTATCGGTCGTTGTTCATAGAACGGTTCCATGATAAAAAATGTAGGAATGCGCACGCACAGAGCGGAGTGAAAGTCGTATGAATTATATAGAAAACGCATTTTATTAATGTATGAAATACACAAATAGATTGTGAAAACAGTTGCCACATAACTGTCAGGAATAAAATGCCAACAACGTATGAAACTTTCTTTGATTGTTTTTATCTACTCAGTGCGCGGCGAGAATATAAAATATCCGCTGACTGAGTATTCACGTGAAAGCAACAAATCGAAGAACGAGTCCAAGATGATTCGACAAAATATTTGCGTCACACGGCACTTCGCGCACGACAATTTGATGCCGGATAATATTTCCGAAGACAGACACATAATAGATTGTTCGCGAAGGAATGACAAAGTCGCGCGCGTCTCGTTATTTTCCCCGGCAAGAAAGCGCGCGAGATGTTTTTTGCAAAACGTCCGAGCGCTAAATAGCGCAAAATACACATTCGATTCCAACGGGTAAGGGAAAGTCGCGCATTTTTCCTTTACGAAGCGCCGCGAAACGTGTCGACAAACTTCTTTGCCTAACAGCAGAGCAATTTATAGAGTAATATCAAGGAAATGATAAAGCACGTAACACTTAGCGAACGTGAAAGAAACTCGCCGCATAAGTGTACGTATATGTATGTGTGCGCGCGCGAGCTTTCTCCCGATCAATCATCCTTCCGACCTGATTCACGTAATCTATTGTCTTCGTTCGTTATTTCTCGCAAGAGACGCGTCTTTTCGCGCGAGAGAGAAAAAATAGGCGCGCGCGCGCACAAATTAATAAGACGCGAACAATTGGAATATTGCGAATAGCAATAATCCAACAAACTCATCTCACTTGCTGTTCGTTACGTCATTCTTCATTTTCACTTTGGGAGGAGCGTCGAAGTTGCATATCGTGACTCTCTTCTGCATAGATTGCAGTACGTTAACCGAGCGCAATTTGCCGTATCGCGTGCGTGATACACCCACGAAGAAACGGATGTGAGATTACACTTCTCTCGCGAGTTGTCACTCGCGTCGACACGCGTGAATACGCGTCGAAGCGAGAGTTTATCTTCGCGTATTTTCTCGAGAAAATAAAGAAACACAATTTAATGCTGTTTCGGCAATTAGAAACAAAAAGAAGATCGATATATCGATATGCGATATTATGATGTTTGCATAGACAAATCGTATTCCTGCTACTTGTATAATAGTACTACGTACTATTGCAAAAAAAATATTTTATATCGACGCGATCTACATTAAATTCATTTTGCAAGATTCATTTCACATTATCGAGTTTTCCTTTTCACATTATCGTACATGTGCGTAAAACCGATGTAAAAATGTAAAGCGCTCTAATTTTCTTCGCACGCTGGGGGTTACGAGGACGAAGCAAGATAAGAAAACCATATAATTAAGGTCGGAAGTCTTGAAAGTGCAACGAAAGGAAGCCTTTAGCGTGCGTGTTAAAACGCGATCAGCGCCATCAACGCAATTACAACATATCGTGATAAAATGATACCGAGACATGTCTGTATTTCAAACGAATCTCAATTTTCTCAAATATTAACAACCTAAACATGTTGGATGTGCTTGCATGATCCAAAAAATTTTTAAAGAAACAGAAAATGTTGCTTTTTAAAGCGACGTGGATTGTAAACGTTGGGAACATTTTTTCTCGCGTGAACACATCGGGCGAAGAGCGTCTACCGAAAACTATAAGTGGAGTCTCGAACTACAGATCGTTAGACCCTCCAAAATGTTAGGAGTATTATTTTCTTTCGACCACGAGGAACCTTTCATTGGTCCATTAACATTCCACGAATGTGCGGGTCCGCTATTTTGCCGGCCAGATTTGCAAGTCCCGCAGGATCTCTGACGCCGGAATCGTGTACCGAAATAGACGGTAATAGGCTTAAGGCACGTTGATGATCATTTTACTGGTTTAGTAACCTGAGATTCTTCGGACGTATACAGCGATTATCGCGCGTTCGGCCAAACACATAAATATTTACGCGGTATATTAAATTTCGTCACGTGGGTTTCTGGGAGAAGGGAGTTTCAAGCGGTTATCAGTTTTCTACGAAAGAAGCTACATTGTGCGTGTCGGCAATTTTTGGTTATATAATAAAATAATATCTTCAGTAATAATAAAATAATGTCTTAAATAATATTTTTAGTGTAGCTGAAAATGTTATATACAAAATTTTACATTTGAAATAACGAAAGATGATTCGCAGTTGAAATACGTATTGAAAAGATGGGCTTGCTCAAGTAGAATCACCGAGATGCACGTGCGGCAGATAATACGAGTGTCAACATCAATAATTTTCGATTCGCGCGTTTGATACGAAACGCGAAACGTGTCGTTTTCGCACGTGCAATGCGCAAATGATGAGAAGCAAACATCGTCTCACGCGGAATCAAACACACAGGAAAATTCAACATTGTACAATTCAACGTGTGATTCTCGGAAAACGAGAGAACTTTATATTTTTAGATACGGTTACAACGCATAAGCTTTGTGTAGACAGCTCATCGTTTTCTATGACGTCATGTTCATAATTTTACAAGACTGGAGAACCTGTTTTTGTCGCGCGCGATCGCATTGTTAATAATATACACTGGAACCAAAGAAAAAAATTAAAACGCAAAAAACGAACAAGGCGTATCTTTGCGTATCGCTAAAAACGACGATAAAGGATTATGTGCGTTAATCTAATATTACAAATAAAATATATTTACTCTTAATTATTTTTTTTTTGTATTTTGTGTAAATTATATAAATAATATTATATTGTTCGTTACAGAGTTTTTCTTATTATAAAATAAGAAAAAAATAAGAAAAATAGATTATCAGAAACACATTGTGCACGATAGAATTTCGAGATACCGTTACTCGAGATTAAAATCAAATTCTAATTAAGATAGCATGTATGTATATTATAATCCAACTTTGGTGCAGCGAAGCTGAACTTCCCAAGAAATTAGTTTCGTTATCCCGAGCAAAATTTCTGAGCGAGGAAACAAGTTATCAGCTGTATACGCGACTTCAATATCGTGGCGAGAGAACTTGCCTCTTTCGCACAGGATTGTCTCGCGAAAGCGCGGCGCTATCGGGATACGCTTTTAATGTCTTTCCTCGTCGTTTCGTGATGCAACGAAGTCGCGATGGGTCTTATTAGCGACATTAGCGTACCCTACTCGTCTTGCGATAAGACGCATGCCAGCGCAGATAACAGACTTGAGGTCGGTCGTTTTAAGCCATCGTTTAAGCTGCCGTTTAGCATATCTCCGAGCTTGTGTGTCTCGGCGCGGCGCTTGGATTCACCCACGCGTGTGAATTCAAGTTACCTCTCTCCTCCTCTCCCGCTTCGCGAGCGAGGCAGATATACAATTATGTCGAGCCGAAGACGCGCGCACGTGCGCGCGCGAACGAGACGTGCGCCAGTCATTGCACTAGATGAATTTCTCGCTCCGAGTTGCCGCAGCCGGCGTACACACAAGTTCGCGGATTCGTTTGTTAAAGACGCGACTCGTTTATCTTTGACGTTTTCCGATGCTCTTCTCGGGAACGTCAAAGACTACGCGCGAAAGCACAGATAACGTTCAGTCGAGCGAAAGCGCGATATGTCAAGTGCAAACAAACGTATCGTTCAAAGAAACCGACATAGTGATAAGACGTCGTTTTTGAAAGATTTTAATGATAATCGTAGAATTGTCATCAGCGATGGTGACAATGACAAGTAATCAATCGTAAATAGATATTGTATTACGAACTCAGTCATCGATAATTTTCTTTATATTACGCGTTGATAAATGAAGCGAATTCGTTTCTCGTTAAAACTTAGACTTCCAACATATGCGTTAACATCAAAGTTCGATAATTGCGCGTTGAATTAATGAGGAGGAATCGCTCACGATCGGTCGCGATCGACGCCGCATTTTTAAACTCGCGAGAAGGTTAAAATATGCGAGAGAAGGTTAATGGATGCACCGCGATTGCATACACACATTTCGTAACGTTGTTCTCCCGCGCCGCGAGATCAAGTGCACATTCTGAGGCAAGTCGCTTGCGTTTACGTCAGGCGAATATATTCGCGCGTCAGTCAGTCGCGCCAGGTAAGTTTCTCGCACTCGGGTCGAGGCACTCGCCAACGCAAATATTCAAAAGAGCTTTGCGCAACCGACGAGATCGACTGGCATCTAAATACCGCATCGACATGTGTGTGAGTGAATTTTAAAGAGGAACGCAAATTGCGAGCGACTTGCGCGAGAACAGAAGAAGAGAATACGGAGCGGGGGTTTTTCTTCGTAGAAAGCGATGCCGCGTTCCACGCGATTTATTTTGTACGCACCTAAAAAAAAAACGCGTTTCTCGATCGCGTTCATTCAAGAAGAAAATTTGTAATGTGCGGTGAGACAGTCTCGAACAGCGAAAGACGTGGCTGGCTTTAACGAGCGAATACTCGTAAGATTCAGCCGCAAGAGCGGAATCGCGAAACTTGAGCACATCTGCGACGATATTTATCATCCGGCCAAATCCGCTCTCTCGCCGTACGTTCATCCCATAAACCATGTGCC
This sequence comes from Pseudomyrmex concolor, assembly GCA_014839585.1. Taxonomy (NCBI): domain Eukaryota; kingdom Metazoa; phylum Arthropoda; class Insecta; order Hymenoptera; family Formicidae; genus Pseudomyrmex; species Pseudomyrmex concolor. The sequence goes on from QVOB01006247.1 coordinate 32,403, forward strand.
GCTACTTCTTTTTATCCAAAACCGACGAGCTACTATCTATGCGGATTATTATAAATCACGCAAGCTGTCTGGTCAAACGAGTTTCAATCGATTCGAGTTTGCAATCCCGCCAATAATTGCTACCTGCTACGTAAGATCGCGGAAAAATACTTAATAACTTATCGATATGACGGAAGATGTCGAGATTTTATCCCATTAGATCTTTGAACCTTGGATCTTTTAACTTTTTTTTTTAACTGTTAAAATCCATTTAAAATATTAGTAACTTAAACATAAAATCTGTAAAGAGATTATTATTGCACAGATATCATCGATTTTTGTCATCGGCAGATCGATGAAAAAAAAAAATAAAATTGTTTATTAACTTATTCTTCTGTGAAATCGAACGTTTTCTTTCAAAATTCTTTCATCAAAACTCACGTTCAATCTGGGAACTGAGGCTGATCTGCCATTGATCCTCCTACGTCTCAGAATCCTCGCGCGCTCGCGGTCCCTCCTGGTGCACCTGTCGTCCTGGCGCGGCACGAGGCCGATTTGAGGCGCGTCCTCGAGAGATCGCACCCCAAGCAAGACGCAGCTTTCGTCCTCGCTGACGCCAGCCACGGCGCTGCCGCAATTCCGCATTCCATCGGCGCTCGTGTCACTTGTTATCCCACACAGATCCTCGGTGGACCTACTTGAAGACGTACTCGAGCCGAGTCGATGCCTCTTGCGCTCGATCACAAAGGACGAGGCTCTCGCGCGCCTGGCAATCAGTTGCTCTGTCTTCGTTGAAAATTCCTGCGACTTGCTCGAGCGCGATTCGGTCCTCGTGCGATATCTATTCGTCTGAACGTTGTCAGAAATCACGTCGTGACTCGTCGTCGGCGACGTTGCACTTCGTCTCAAAACGGAGTCTTTGACGCGTGTGTATTCTTTGGTATCTTCTTGTATTTCCTTGTTCTTTGTTGAACTGCTTTGGTTTCCTCGCTCTTTGGTCCTCGAAGAATCGTTCGTCTGCTCGCCGGTTCCGGGCGCGGAGACGCTTCTGCGCAAGACGCGTTCTCGCGCCTCGATCCTGACCGATCCCTGGATCGATCGCGTCAACGTGTCGCAATACTGCGGATTCACCACCGTCGTGTGTCCGTCTTCCTCTACGGTGTTCGCGCACCCATTCGTCGATATCGTCAGCGTCGATCTGTCGATCTCTCGGCTCAGAATGAAACTCGCGCTTCTACGAGATATTTTAAACGTGTGTGCGTCATGAACGATTCGCGAGGGACCTTTCCAAGATTGATTCTTACGAAACTCCCGGGATTTCCTTTCCGGAAATTCGGAGCAGTTAACTTTCTTCAGGATGCCCGTAACGTGCCTCTCCGGCGTGCCTGTCACGTCAACGTCGTTGCCGACTCGTTCCAATCGCGACGACGTCTCGCGCGCACCAACGACGTCGACGCACTGACGTATGGAGATCAGACGGCAGCCGCCGTCGTCCCCACTATCTTCCTCGCTGATATACATCCGAAATAACTAGGAGTCGTCGCGCGTCATCGCCGCGATACTACGCGACGCTTTTTTATCACGAAACAAGACGCGTCGGTTTTCCATCTTTCATCGGGAAAATTGTCAGGGGTCCTTCGGGATCTCTCATGTTATTCCATCTGTTCCCTAAGCGGACAAGTGGATCACGTGATCTCGCAATTTTAACGGGAAAATTGTGTGAAAACCGTGAATTTGCGAAGTTGCGTCAACTTTCGCGACTTTTGTGAAAATAAATTTATTAATAACGAACTTTCAAGAAATTTTCGGCTCGCTGAGCTTTTCTTTGATCTTTCTTTCAAGTTCCGAGCGGTGATTGCTACCGTGAAGATGGCTGTGTTAATTAACGTCTCCACGTGACGTCTCCCGGTCGAACGTTTGAACAATCTTCCGTGTAATTAGTCGGGAGGGAAGCACACCTTTCAATGTCATTTCTGTTACAGTGCAAAGAGTCGTCTTCACTTTGGGTGGATCGACAGAATAACTCAAGCGTTCGAGAACGAGGTCGTATGTAAATCATAATTAGCTCTTGTAAACGCAATCAGCAATTATGTATTTTATCTTTCGCGTGTTTTATTTCTCTTTGGCTAAATACACTAGCTCGTATCAGTTTCACTTTTCACCGTTCGTGTCTTGATCGTGAAGTTCTAAAAAGATCGCAAATAAACCAACGTTATAATTGGAAGCGATCGAATCGGATATATCGATTATTTGTAATATATCTCTGTACGATCGTTTTCTTCAAAATCTCGTTTCTTGCTGATGTTTTTACAAATCCAGATTTCACACAAAGTTTCTGACGCTCGAAATTCATATTCGCGTCTGACGGTAAAAAAAAAAAAAAAAAAGGAAGAAGAAGCTCTATACGGGCTACGCGCTACCGGAATGAAGAAACACAGACGCTTTCATACGTAAATCATAAGATAATAATCCTCGGCTCTTTGCAAAATTAACAGACAAACCGTTCATCATCGAGGTTGTTATTGCGATAAAACCGAAATACCTCTCGTTAATTTCTCCGGGAATTCAAGCGATTTGAAATCCGTGCGTGTCGCAATCCGCGCAGCTTCACTCGCCGTATGAAAAACTTGCCTAATCAAATTTCACACGGTGAAAATTTCATGCGTTTCTTGCTTGAAGTTCATTGTTCAGTTTAGAATCCTTCCTCGAGGCTTAACGAAGAGACAGAATGTGTATATAGACAGCCGAGTACACACATTCTTCAACTTTATAATAATCAGATTGCTTCACTGTGTGAGCAATTTGCTGTCAAAAGCTGGCGGGCGCCTAACGTGCGCGCGCGTCACGCGATCGATCTTCGAGAGCGAGTATCGCGCGGCGTGCGCGCGCGAGAGAAACAGATCGAGGGAGACGGTGCGCGTGCTGCTGCGTCACGTGTAATTGTATTACCGTAATTAGTGCTCGTCAGATCTCAACGCCGTCGCGCAAATCACCACGTAACACAAGCGACACGCTGTTAAAGCGCGTCTGACAAGTAAAGGCCACTTTCGGGCTGGGACTCAACCTTGTCAGGAGACACGAAGATTGTTAAAATTCGAAAAAAACCTCCAGATTTTCGGTTGTACAAATGCGATTCTCACAGACAACGATGTTGATCGTCGCACTCATAAGAACTTTTTGAAATTATCATCCCACGCTTTGAATTATTATTGAGTTTTTTTTAATTCCAATCAACTCTTCGGATCGATCCAGACGATATTCCTCGAAAAAATTTCTTTTTCCGCCGAAATTCTTCGCGCGCATATCGGGGATAATTTTTCCAAAAAAAATTTTTTCAATTTTTTCTCCGAACGAAATCACTCGACTCGAGCTTAGCGTAGGTCGTACACACGCAGCGGAAAAAGAGACGCACAAGCGTCGAGCGCCGTTGGCCTACTGCGCCGCCACCTAATCCCATACAGCCGGCGCGGTGCGCGCGATACGGCGCGACGCGTACAACATCCGTGCGCACGTGAACGTGCGCTCACCGATGGGTACACAACGTCGCGATGGCCGCGTGTATACGCGGACGCGCATACACACACACTTGCGCGCGCAAACTTCCATTCCATTCCATTCCACTCGAACCTCACGTCTAAACTCTCACCGGTGTTCGGATCTCTCGCCACCGCCACGCTGCGCCGGTTTCATGTCTCTTTTATGTGTGCGTGCGGCGTTATTGACGCTCCGACGTCCTCCAATCCGGAGAACCGGCGCTCTCGCGAATCTGGAATGCCTTTTCCTTTCGGAAACCAGGATTGCGCGGACCGGTTACGACCGCGTGCGATATCGCGGCACACGCATATGTCTGAGGATTATTGGGAATTATCGAAAATTGATACTAGGCCGGGAGGGGTCCACGCGGGAAGGCGTTGTATGCGGAAAAGGCAAGGAATCGTGCGAAAGTATCGCTCGTTTGACGTGTGTTCTTAGAAAATGTGGGTGTTTTTGCACAAAGTGCGCAAACACCGGCACTCCTTTTACCTGCAATCGCGCTACATACATATTATGATACGACGTAACATTTAAAAAATTTTAAATTACTCTTTTACTATTTTTAAGAATTATATTTTGCAATTTTTTTTTCTTGTTAGATTAGACAGTAAAACAGTATTTTACCTGGTGTCTCTTTTACTTCTTGATTACATTTAAATCATGCAAATGGTTTTTGTAAATGAGACATGTTTTTCCTCGAACGCGTATGTGTGTTATCAAGAGACTTCAACACTTGAAGAAAGCGTCCCGCATTAATGGAGGTAGTTAACTTGTGCGCAAATATCATCAAATAAAGACCCCGCGGACATCATTTTCCGTTTGCGGGTTTACGTCCGGTGTTAAGTTTCACTTCGGGAGGCGCGCACATTGGTGTTGGCCATCATTATTGGACCGTCACCTATCTTCTCGGATTTTCTTCTTGGTTAACCACACGTGTCAAAAAGAGAAGCTGTGCTGCCGATGCTTATTCATGCTACTTATCGAGCACGAAAAAAATACTTCTCTGCGAGCCGAGCTCTCTTTTTTATGATGATTTATCTGCGGTCTCGTGCGATATTAAATTTCTCGGCAAAATAATAACGAAATTCGTTCGCGATGGAAACGAAAACAACGACATAATCAAGATATTTATAGATGTGTGTATCATATTTTAACCGACTACTTTCAGACGAAAAATGTGTTTGAAAATGTGTTGTTTTATAAAATCGTGAGATTTGCTATCGTGTATCTCGATTTTATTATTAGAGAAATTCAAAGTGGAAATAATTATAATAATTATGTTGCACTTATTTAATTTTTCAAATATATAAAAAGAAATAAAAGTGCAAAGTACGTCTGGCATACGAAATTTATTTTTCAGGTCATTGAAAAATTTTGGAAAATCTTTATTCTCTAAAACCAATAAAGAGAAAAAAACGTTAATATGTGTACAAGAAAAAAAACAAATATAGCTTTTCAACATTCCCAAAATCAATATGATAAAAGACTTTCGTTTAAAGACTTCCGTGCACTCCAAATGGAGAGCCGTAGTGAATTCTCGCACGTGTCGCAAATGCGTTTACGCACGTGCTGACGGGATTTCATTAATTGCTTGGGCGCAGTCCGCATATCGCTTTGACACGTGATCCGCGATGCTCTTAAAGAGAAAGAGAGAGAGAAATCGCCGTATGTCACTATTAATTAACATCATGCGCAAACACTGATCGGAGCCGGTCCGCACGAGTATCATCAAGGCTTGTGAGAAATAATCGCCAGATCGAATCGAGTGATCGCATATACTCTCTGATGCGATATACTAGTAATTTATTTTAAATCATCGCGTTGTATCTGCTTTGTTACAACATGAAATGTTCAAATAACTGGAAAACAAGCCTGTCGATACAATTTCTCAAACTTTGTAATTTTAATCAAAATTAATGAGCGACGTGTGTGCTCGTTCAAGAATTTCGAAGCTCTATGAGCAATTATTACTCTCTTTCAAAAGTAGCAATTACTCTTCATACACGTATTAATAACGCATGGATTAAAAATGGCTAATTAGAGAATAAAAAATGACCTTGTCGTTATAATTACACGAAAATAACGCAGCAATGGCGGCATGTAATAAATGGTATTCGCTTACGCGAGCTGATAGATCATGCTCACTGTTCGGAAAAATTTATGCTTTTTCGCATAAACGTGAACGCGGCGCGCAACTGGTACGCGAGTTGTATAATAAGTTTTCGTCCCCGACACGATTAATTAATTTTAAATAGCCGTTAACCGCGCATCGCGCCGTAAATTCTGGTTCCGCCGAGTAAGCGGGTAAGTAAAGGAGTTCATGAAACGCATGTCATATGTACATTATGATAATCAACTGCTTAGTGTGTCGTTGTGGGACGAACGATCGGTGCGCCGTTTTGTAATCTGTGTCTCGGACGCATTTTTCTTCATGGATACTTTCTGCGACTCTCTCGCCGCGCAATGTCCAAGGCTCGTTAATTTGCTCTCACGCGAGCTCTATACTCGAGAAAAACCAGCGCACGGGAGATCTCTCCAGTCTCTCACCCTTGAACCGATCTCGCGTTGACGGGCGTGACGCGATTCCACGAGAAACAGAGAATCTTGTTATTTCAATGTCAGATCGACATTTCTACGTTATATATCGTGCGATATTCGATGCGATGAAAACTATTCTCATTAATCCGACCGTTATCGACGAAAATCATCTCACGTATTTCGACACACACATACCGCGCGCATGCGAAGCAGCAGTTTCCGCGTGTTATAATTGATATTTAAAACCGACAACAATGCAAATTGCGTCTGAAACAAATCCTAACGGGAATTACAATCCCTGAAGAGGATGTAAAACTGTATAACGCGATAAAATAAGTTTTATTAAATAAAAAGGCAATAAAGAGCAGAGAACTCTAAATACAACAACGGCACTTATGCACATAATAATTTGAACAGAATACGAAATGATGAAAATTTTGTTTTCAAGAAGTTTTTTTAAACTCTAAAATGACTACGAAGCGGGTACGTTTGTATGTAAATATTAGCATGGAGATTATAAAGTGTGGTAATTAACACTTTAGCGGCTCGTCCTGTTTACTTTTATAAAGAAGGACAATCTGCACCAAGCGTGGAAAATATAATAACCCCGCACACACATACACACGCGGGCGGTGTGGTAATGTGGTTCTTCTTTTGCTAAAACAAGCGTATCTCGCGTTTCTTAATCGGGCTAACGAGGCGCTTAAGTCGGATTCCCTGGTAGCGGATCGGATTATGCGAGCCACTTTCATCGCAACTATGCGCCATTGTGTGCACGCGCGAGCATTGCATATTCGAGTTACGCGAATGTCGCGTTACTTCTCTCGGAGCTAATGAACTCGGCTGCAACTTCGGAGAACGTCCTTGAGCATAAAAACACTCATTACGACATCTCACTACCGCCAATATTCAATCAGACAAATGTAATCTCCGCGTTTCTCACGCATGATCGCAACGTCGTATCGACGATGATTGCTTTCTATGCACGGATATCACTCCGATGACTGACGGCTGTGATCTTGATTATCCTTGGCGCGCTCTAGAAAGGCGAGACGCTATTCAGCGCACGAGGAGCGCTCGAATGTGTGTACGCGCGTTTTTTTTTTTTTTTAATTCAATAATCTCTAAAACGGGTTCCTGCTGCACGCACGATAAGTGGGAATAAATCAGATAAATTGAAAGCGCGAGATAAAGTAATTATATACAGTGTATGTATCAAAGTGGAGAGACGGCAACTATAAACTTTAATTAAAGACGGAAATATAAAAATCCTGCTTTAAATATTTATATGTGTACGTAAAAATTGTTTTTATAGCGTTGTTTGTTACCGCATAGAAAAATAACAGAGGAGAGACGTGCGTAATGATATGGAAAAAAAGAGGAATTATGCAAGCAGGATGAGCGCGTGATAGCGCTCATAGCTGCTTATGTCGGACGAAGAGATCGCCGATCGGCGACTCTCGGCCACGGAGAATCCGGCTTATGACAATTCATGAATAATAACGTCGCGTAAGCACAGGAACCGAGGATACAGTTACATTTTCCAACTCATTTCTACGCGATACAGGTATGGTACGCGCGAGCACATACATATGTCGCCGCCGCGGGTCACCCACTTTGTTTTTCATGAAGCGCACGTATTACCTACGCACATGACTCGCGCGGCCCGATCGACACTTTGAGATTCCCGAACTAGCAAACAAATCGACCTTCGATGTACCGTAACGTCGGTCTCCAAAAAAGAAAAAAAAAAAAGAAAAAATCATCTACGGTAATTCTATAATTTTGTTTATCCCGCGGCCGGAATCTATAAAGTGGATTATTTCTTTGTGCTACAACAATCGACAGACGGTGGGAGTATAATTTACTTTACAATACATGTATATGAAAATTCTGAAATTGCGTTTCCGCATATAATTTCTGTTACAGTTACTTAACAGAGTTAAATACGCCCGGCAATTCCGTGCCAATTACTTAATAACACGTTTGTAACGTTATGCCATTAAATCTGTGAACACACACACGTGTTTTTCTCTTAATTTACTATTTCGTAACAACGAATGAGGAAATTCCTCCGGCACGAGTTCGTTCGTCTCGCACGTGTTTAAAAACTGTTCAAAAGTAATCGCGGTAGCGCACGCATAAGTTGCTGATTTACGCGAATCGCGGATCGTTAGAAGCAAACGGAATCTTTTGAAGTGGTTTGTGTATCGTTTGATTAAAAATTTTGTGTAGCGCTCATGAACAACATGAGTTGTGCACACTTCGCGGGAACAACTCATGCGGATTTCATTTGCCGCTGCTCGTGGAGGCGAGTACAGACGAAGAAAGCGCGTTACGCATAGCTGTGCCGCGGAGGTGCGATAAAAAAAGGATAATGAGACGGCGGTGCACCTCGGGAGATATGTGGGTTAATCGATGGCTCCAAGTGGAGCGAAACCCACCTTCCGCCGCCTCGTAATTCGCGCCGAAAGGTGAGGCGCTACGGACTGTCCAGCGACCTTCATCGCCGGATGTCACCTCCCGTTTCGCCTTCCTTTCTCTACTCTATTCAGCATCGAACCGCGACTCGTGAGCTTCGCGGAAGCTTTGTAGAAATAATAGGAGTTCGCTTGATGTTTTTAAGTTTGTGATAAAATTGTTTGATAGTTTTAAGTTTGTGATAAAGTTGCACTTTTTTAAAATTTATTACTTATTTACATGATGTATCGCAAAAGATTAGGCTCTTTCAGCTAAAAGACGTATTGCTGGAAGAGCGTCCTGGACAACAGCGAGAAGCTAATCGCGGTCGTAAAATTTTATTGACACATTATCGATCGACTCGGTATTGTTTCGCTGCACTCGTTAACGTATATCGTTAAGCTTCACCGAAGACTATAATTGCTGGCATTCATTATCATTATTTGCACAGTCATGCGTATATGCTACGACCATGCGTTGAACATGAGCGTTCGATAGAATTTTTGCGATAAAAAAATGTTCCGGCAACAATATTCAACGAATCGAGATAAAATCATGTGTTGTGGCAAACACAGGAGAATAATAAATGATTCTCAGAAGCAATAATAACACATCGAAGGGAAAACGATAGCGTGAATTGACACGCGAGTGTAAAACGCGAAGTGTAATTTCGCGCGCTAATCGCGCCTTACGTCTTCCAAGGTTCCTCGGACTTTATTTATTAAGTTTGTCGTGACCCGTACGTTAGCACAAAAGAAAAGGCGGGGCGCGTTTTACGGTTTCTTCTTCGAAACGTGAGCGTGGCATTGCATAACGCCGACCATTGTACCGAACGTGCGCGCGTTACGCGAGAAGGAGACAACGTGTGACATTAAGACGCCACGAGGTCATGTGAAATTGTCGAAATGATTTTTCGTGCGAATCAATTTTATATAATTCAGGAATTTTTTTAGGCTCGCTGTTACAGCGTGTGCGCAATAGTTCGCGAAAATTCACAAAGAAACGTCACGATATGAAAATAAATACCGTAATGCGTAAAAGTGCACACTCATTTGCTATCCATGAAAATTGTGCAAGTGATATGCGTCGATCGTCGACGATACATACATTTCGCTCGTAATTTGCAATGCGAAAATCGCGAAGTGTTCTTATCGCTTTCGCGTTCTTGCCTCGATGAAGAAACGAGCGATAGCTTATCATCTTATTTGACAATCGTTACAATAAACCTTTATGAGCGGACTTACGTCACGCGGTAAATTTTCAACGCGAGGTTAAATACAGTACTTATCGCAAAGAGTTGAAACGTTATGGTATACTCGTCGCAAAAAATACACGGCTTGCGAAGAGATCTCTTGCGAGCGGCAAACAAATCGTCGCAAATCGATTAAACCGCGGGGACAATCGCGCAACAGATGTTGCGTTCAGACGAGGAGGAGGAGAAAAATCATCTTCCTCTTACTTGCGATAAATCTATCATACATTAAGTGGGTGGTAACGCGTAGGGTTCGAGCGCGATTAGGCGATTACGCGCTCTCGGACGGGTGGGCAAGTTCCGCGCGCGATAGGCGAAATCACAAAGGGCGGTGAAATTGGGGTCTACGCGACACAGGCACCCGTACGTTCCCATAAATACTACTTAGAACTTAATAAACATACCCGATTGAGTTAGTTGATATTGAACGAACCTGAGTGATTGAATTGAGCTCGAAGAGACGTGGCTTTTAATTTTCAGAGAAAAAAATTCGGACGCGGTTGAACATTGAAATCGCGATCGACCGCGGTTGAAGTCTCCAACAAGCCAACCGTGAAAAAGCTTAGACTTGAATATCTTATTTCAAAATATTCAAAATATTGAGATAAAGATGTTCCGACTATGGCATATCAGATAAGAGGCATCGTTGCCTCTGATTTATCGCGCGATAATCGATTAGATGATGAAAAGTTAAGGAGTGCGGTGAGCCAACAAGCATAACCGCCTTGTGCCGATTTTCGCGCTTTTGCAATTAGATTTTGAAATAGTTTTCCGATCGCGATTCTTGACACGCGTACACACACACACACACACACACACACACCACGGTGATATCGAAGAGTATATTGACCGGATGTAACATCGTAACATTGCCCGTTGGACGAGGCTACTTCTCACGCATATTAACGCGATTATTAAGCCAAGATGCGAAAGGAAGTGATTTGCCAATTGTGTTATCTAAATCATAGCGTCGTCGTTGATCGGTTGCGTAAACAATCGCTCAACTGCAACCTTACGATTGCGATAGCATTCGATGTAAATAAAATGCGCATCGTTCGCGAGTAAAACACAACTTTTGTTCGCACTAAAACGTTTGTTTTTTAATTCCGGTCGCGCGACAACTTTTGCCACTTTCGCGATCGCGTTCTGCCGAATTCCTCGGAGTACGTTACACTTGTTGTATCGAATGTTCTTCACGAATACACTCGCGATAATGGCGCGCAATCGTGTCTCGAGGTAACGGGCGTTGTAGTTTCTCTAAAATCCGACGGAACTTATTTCTTTCCAAGTAGAATCGGCCACGATTTCACGATCGTCGTTGCTACAGGTGCCGACAATAATGCGCGCGTTCTTATTCCTGACGTGACTTCCTCGCCTTTTCCGCCGTGCGCCATATAATTGGGTTACGAGAACGACCATGGGCGTTGTTTCGAGCGCTTCGAATCTACCTTGACAGTTTGGATCCCGACATCATTCCGTTCTACCGTAACTTACATTGTCGCGCTGGACGTTTCCGGTTTTCGAGTAAATTTTACGTGAGCGATTTTTAGGCTTAAGTTTCGACTGTTGTGTTCTGCATTCGAAATTTCGCGCTTGCATTTGAGTTAACAACATCGTGTGATCGCAGAAAATAAAATCTATCGCCTAAAACTAGCTATAAAAAATAAAATATTGTTGAGAAAGTTTTTATTTGCATTTGTGCACTTCATGTACTTTAAATAAAACTTGAATTTTTATTTTTTTACTTGCCTCGTTTGCTTCACCAGGTAAACGAGAATAATGTTCTTATCAGCGTCTGTTTATTATGTATTTATTTACATTTGCGAATATTCGCGCGATATTCGTAAGACGAAAAGAGATTGAGAATATACTTCGCAAATTGGACATAAAATCGAAATGGCTCCGATTAAATTCGATAAAATCAGTTGATGCTGATTAATTCAAAGAGGCAATATAGCGATATCGCGAGAAAAATAGTTCTATGAGCGCGATTTTTTTCGCCATTTACGGCGGCTTCAATTGATGACGCTCTTCTTCCGTCCAAGCAACACATCGTGTAATTACTCGATGCTCCATATATGCTGCTCGCTCATCGTGCAGGATCGAGACGCGCGTGGATCGTTCAATAATAAATCGCCAATAACTCCGTTCCAGTTCCGTCAAGATGACCCAAATAATACGCTTTTCGACCATCGTGGCAATAATCGGTGACAATTATGACAGAGTGTAGGTAGCGCAATGGGGGTCATTGGGCCGCGGAAGAGGCGAAAAGAGAGGAAAAAAGAGAAGCGGGAGCGCGCAATGAGTACGTTTTTGGATAATGACCCACGCGCATGAAAACGGATAATTGAAGCGAGTGCGACGTGATTAATTAACGTCCGCGCAACGACTGATCGTCCGTTGCACCGGCCGTGATCGGGCTTTTGTATCTCACTTCTCTCCGATCTCGTCGTGAGACTGATTAATTAAGTAACAACTATCCAACGAATCATCATCGATGAAACCACATCGTCGCGCTCTGAAATCGTCCGCGCAACACGTATAAAATATTTCGGTATGTACTATATCGCCGAGAGAAAGTTTAGTCTCACGCGAACGAAAAAACCGATCGCAGAACGCCGATCTCTTTCGCAATAAATTTTTCACGATACGCGCGAATCCGACCGAGAGGGCCAACGTGTTATTAAACGCGTTAAAATTGTGTGACTTGTCGTGTAACGCCGATAGCGTAACACTTCACGACCGTTTCCGTTTAATTGCCGCATGTCCAATTTCGCGTAATCGCAGTTAATTAACTCTATGAAAACGCGCGTTGCTTGATCACAAGTTTTCAAAATTACAACCTGCCAGATATTATCATATTTATTGCAATTTGATCGCAAGCGGATATTAATTCGTAATATCAACGAGCGCTTTCACCGTAATATATTTCTTTCGGTAATATTTCTATGAAAAATAAAATTACGATATAAATATCATATAAATATCAAAGTTAATTATTTTATGCGCAACTTGTCGAAACAATGTAATTGCACGGATGTAAAATTTCCAGGAAAACTGTCCCATAAATCTTTCGTATAAATAATTCTTCTGGGAAAGTTTCGAGAAATCACCGGAAAAGTCCGTAGGTCAGTTTGTAGGTCGAGATTAAAGTAAATCCCACTAATGTACATGTAAAGTTATCAGAGGAAGCGAACACCCGCGCAAATGTACAACGTTGCTGCGCTTGATAAGAGAAAGACATCGGTATGCACTTAGTAACGGAGATCGCAAGTTTCACTCGCCATAAGAGTGTTAATCGGCTCTTCATCATCCGCATCCTACCAGGTGGTAGGTGACTCTAATTGCGGAAATCATTCAGGGAGGCGGCCTCCGTGTCTTTAAATTAATGACCGCGATCAGATCGGCCCATTACGCAGCGCCGACGAGATTCTCGCTGATTAACTAGGCGAGTGTCAAGAGGAAAATAATTGCCGCTCTTACAAGTGCACTTATGGTTTTAGGAACTATTTTAATTTACGCGCCACGCTCGGTCGGTCGCGAAGGTTCGTGTCGGTGCGTAAAACACTCAAGAAAAAGTCCCAGCAGACGGCGCCACGAGATTAGACGATCGACTTACCGATCCTAGAGAGAAACTCGCGACGATATCGAACCTATCGCTATTTACAAGTCGACTTATTTTTGTAGCAATTGTTTAAAAAATCTCTAAATTAAAAATTATATGTATATTAAAATACAGTGAATATCCATGTGTAAATAATCGAACATATGTTTAACAACAGACATTTGTAAGAACATGCTCTTGCAGAAAGAAATCTGTTACCGACTGAAGTACAGAGATTAGGCTAGTTAGGCAAGAACATAGTGACATCTGTCATCTATCATAGTTAACTAGAACTTATGAGTTATATATATGCGGATTATTTGAAATCGATTTAAAAAAATCTTTGATAACTTTATCTCCCAAAAAATACATATCAATTTTAAACATAATTCTGAACATTCTCTTCTTTCAAACTCTGGTAAATGTAAAAAAAATATACTACAATCTTATACTGAGGACGCACGTATTTGCGTAAATCACGTAACTGCCTCAGGGACATAAAACCGCTCTCAGGGATGCTGAATATGCAACGAAGCCAAGCAAATCTCCCACGAATAATTAAATAAAGAAGATTAGAAATAAGTTCAAAGAGTTCGTGCAAAGAGGAAAGAGAGGGACCCGACAAATTAAAATTCTTCTCTTGATTCTGTAGTTATTTTTAATTTGCGTGAACATCCCGCTGGAATGATAGATACGCAACTAAAATTGTTTCGGTGACGTCTTCATCGCCACCTTGTGCTAACTCTATTCTGCCGTTTCTGTTTTAAAAACGCGCTTTCTTACTGACCATATCAAGCCTACAGGCGAGAAGAGAATAATCATTTTCGCTTCCCTCTTTTTCGGACGCCATTACGACTTCTTCTGCGCAACTTCTTCATCTCGTTGACAGATAAGTAAAACAAAAAAAAAAAAAAAAAAAAAAAAAAAAAAACCGTCACGAAAGAATTCTTTATTATCTCGCGCTTATATTACAACCACCTTTCGAGTCCTCGACAAAATTTCTTCCGCATCGAAGCGTGACGGGCGGCTCAATGGGTCGCGAAAAAAGTGAAATCTTCTCTCTTAGGAGAGCGACTCAATTCCGCTCCGGGTCTCTTTCTTTCTCTCTGTCTCTCTCTATCTCTCTCTTTTCGATTCCATTAAACCGCCATGGAACAATCAACGCGCCATATTACTCACCATCGACGTGAAATAAAACTTCTCGAATTCACGCTCGTGAAGTCGCGCCGACGCCAAGTTCGTCGCGGTGTGCTGTGCGTGTTTCGACAGGATGTCCTCGCCTTTCTTGCAGAGCCACGATAATATCTGCAATAAAAAAAAAAAACAAGTTGTCCTTCAAGCGTGGGTGCTTTCTTTGCGACTTTTTTTAACACTTTCTTTCGAGTCACGAGCGACTGACAAGACACAGTTGTCAATAATGATCCGCCTTTCATCGACGCACTCCTTTTGATTCTCCCAATCTCGCATCACCTGTCGAGTAAATTGCTACAAACGAGATCGAGAATTGCACGTAAAACGATGTTTTTAAGGCGCAACCGGTCCTGAAAGTATTGAAACGTTGCTTTCGACATAATAGTTATTGCTTTATTGCTTTCTCGAATCCGCGCCGCGCCTTTTCCCTCCGAATGTTCGCACCGATATTCGCGAAGAAAAAAAAAATTGAAAGTATATTTTTGGAAACTTTTACTCCGCGCTCTAGAAACAGCTAAGACAGAGAGAAAGAAAGAAACGCGTCGTTAACGTCGATCTTTGAGCGTCGTGATAGAAAAATGGAGCTGTCGGGTAACGATAGGCGGACATTATTATTACGTTACATCGAGCGCGACCGTTAAAACGCGCGCGCGAGAAACGACGCTCGACATTGTGAGAAAGGTATTTAGCACAGTTGGACAGTGAGTGATTGCCGGGCATCCGAAATTCGCTCGGATAATTAAGGTTCTGTCTCTTCGTGGTCGTGCCGCGGCGATTGCTTGTGACAGTTACTTGAAATACACGCGCGGACTACGTGAAAATAACGTCGCGCCATTTCGCGCAATTCCGCGGGGATATGCGCGACAGTGTAACTGCAATCGCGCGCGAATCGACGGACTCTCTCAATTACGATTAATCACGTTTTACGCAATTGCTCTGCAAGAAGATCCGTGCTCGCGATTGCTGCTGTTCCTTGTTATGCAATCGCACGGTCTTCATTATGACATAATCGAGACCGTACGACAGAAACGGTTGTCTGATAACGATCGGGCCACGTCGGACGCGTGCTCTCGCTCGGTATTGCCACATTTCCCGTCATGCTCCAGAACTCTCAAACAAACGATAGACGTATCGCTCGGAGAATTATTGCTCGTGACTTATGACGACTCAATGCTCGCTCGGCCGGCGTATTAATCGTCCGAAAGGTAATCCGACCGATGTACAACCCGCTGTCTGAACAGGGTTTTCGATAAAAAAGAGATTTCGGGAAATAAAACAAACGTAATATCTTCGAAGTGTCACGATAATTTGTAAAAAAGTAGCAAAGAGCGAGAAACTTGTATAAAAGCAAGTTGTCAAGTGACAAGTATATAATTTACAATCACATAAATCTTGAAATTGAACCCAAATAAGGACAGTGTAACAAGCGGTAATCAATCATGCACGTGTTCATTTTCATTCCTTCCGATTGCGGAATAAAATCAAAATTGATAATAAAACAAGTTCTTTTATTTATATACAAATTGTTTGACTCTTTTCTGACAGATCTTGTATGCGTTCACAATTGCGGTCCTATGCCCGTAACGATCATTTCGTTTATAAACGTGGCATTGAGGGCGAAAGCTTTTCGAGGAAATTCGCGACGGTGCGCGACGTGTATGTCGATGATTCTGCTGATAATTAGACCGCTCTTACGTGCGCGTCGTGCATGATAAATGACGACGCGGCAACGGCGAGCAAAAAATATACCGAGAGATAATTAACAGCAGCAACCGCAGAGAAGAATGCGCCGCGAAGAAGAAAAGGGATACGCACGAGACGAGGCCGGGGAAATCATCGTCGAGCGAAGAAGAGCAAAACAAAAGAAACTTTATCATGATACGTCGTATTTAAGAGTTGAATCTTTCTCAACACGAGAGCGCCGTTATCAATCTTACTCTGCGCAACACTTTAGAGTTTTCCGTGATAAAAAACTAGAGTTCCGCAAGTACTTACGCACGCGGTCTACACGCGGAGAGAAAACCTTTCTCGCGAGAAACTAAAATTAGCATCATCCGAATATGCTAAACATGCTATCGGGGTTACATCGTAAAAAAAAAAAAAAAAAAAAAATTTGCAGATAGGCGTCTTCGTGTACATACATGATGTATATGAAGCGTCAAAAGCGAGGAAAAGAACAGAGCGACTCCGCCTCTTCGCTGATGGTCACTTCTTCAAGGAGCATGACTGGACCCGAGGAGAAACGGAAACCGCTTCGATCATAAGCAAACCGTAGGCTTATTTGGGTCACTGGGCCGCGTTAGGTGAGTCGATCGAATATCGTGCGGCTCTCCGCATGCAGCAACACATGCGCGGACGGGGGGAGATCTACCGAGTGTGTAAATTACTTGGCGAAGAGATGTGACGTGGGAGCGAGCGGCGAATTTCGCGTCTCGACTTTGATCTCAGCACGGTAGGATTTATCTCACGCATAGATCGTGTCCGCGAGAGGCACGCACACCGCCGCCGATTTCTAAGTAAACACGCGAGGAACGGACACGCGGACGCATTGTATAGGATCAGAATGCAATTTATGCCTCGCGTGGCGTCCACTTTAACACTCGAGTGTTTAATTTAGCCGAAGAAGAGACGCGGCTTACTTCAAGATTTATTGTACACCGAAGAGAAAGAGAGAAAGGGGAAAAAATATAAGATTAAAAAATCGTGTAGTTTTTCCGAAAGATATAAATGAATTATTTAAAAAAACCTCTGATTCAAAATATAAATCTAAAATCACTATCACAAAATAATTAATGATCTCCCTATAGTAAAAACGTAAAATGTATTAATTATACTAGAGAATTGTTTAGTTTTTATGCAAACGCACATGCGGCAGACGATGCTTTTTTTGCGACTGCAAAACGCGCTGAGTTTATCATCGATCGGAGAAGCAAACGTGGGAAACGAAAGTTAAATCACGCGCTAACTAATGTACACACTCGCGCGTCGGCCGTAATAAGATTATAATATATCATCACCCGTAGAATTATATGCATTAAAATTGCCGGTATTTAAAACGGGCATACGAATATTTCATGCTCGGCGCGCAACCGAAGTGTGACGGTTAACCCAATTCCGAATTTTTCGGCACACAGACCTTGTCGAGAAAGAGAGAAAAAGAGAGAAAGAGAGAATCCACCGACACATCATCCTATATTGATCCAAAGTATCGGTTATCGAACAGCACGTGAGGCGGACGTGGGAAGTAAAAACTAAACCGCGCGCGCAGCGTGCATCTCGCGCCTCTCGCGAAATTATTGCTGTAAATCATCACGCCAGAGTTGGTTGTACACATGGAAATTAGCGGAGGAAATCACTCCCGACATTCCGGAAGAAAACCAAACCAGCACGCGATCTTCTCCTCATTATTATCGCAGCATCTTCCTTCTCTCTCTCTTCGTTTCTTCCTTCTTTTCCCTTCTAGCCTTTCTTTTTTCTTCTTTGTAGCACAACATCCGATGAACTTTTTAATTCTTAAACTAGACAAAATGTTTTAACACATCGGCGCTTTTTTTATAAGAAAACTTGCGTCTTCACAAAACAGCGCTAAGTTTCAAGAGAGAGAGACGAAGTAAATCTCCAGTTCGCTGTCATTCTAATTACAATATTATGATATTATTTATTGTTTTTTATATCATTGATAAGTTGTTTAACATAACACTAGTTTTAGTTTAACATTTTTCTAATCGAAGTTTTTACCTACGCTGTGTATTAATTACGATTTCGAAAAGTAGCGACTTGAATTAAAACTACTTATTGTTATATCACTTGCCAATGATGTAAACAACAGTATATTTTACCACTATTATTTAGAATAACAGCCAATTAAAATTAGATTTTACCTCGTTTTTTTTTAATTTCGTGCTGATGAGAAGATCCTTAAATTAAGGAAAAATAAAATTTGCACACTTGAGATCTTGTGACCCGCTGGCTCGTCGTGTTGGTCCTCAATAACTTTTCAAAAAATAATTCGCGCGTTTGAAAACAAAAAAAACTCACTCGCATTGATTTGAATATCATTACACTCGCGCTATTTACTAACGAAAAGATCCCCGTGAGACGCGGCGCGGCTATCCCGTAGCGTTATCCGTTAAGGAAAAGATACACGGAAACCTCTTCGATCATAAGCAGACCTTAGGTTATACGGGTCACTGGGCCGTGCTAAGTGAACGACGATCAAATACCGTAAACACGTGTGCGCGCGTACGTGTGCACGTGTATGTGCGTGTGTGCGGCGAGGTGAGTCAGGTGCGAGCGTGCAAACGAACGTTGCACCGAGTCTCCTCATCCTCCTCCAACACCACCACCACCTCATCTTCGTTGTGCGGCGCACATGCAGCGATCTCACGCGCGGCGACCTCACGTTGGACCGCGTGCGTTTTATCTCACCTCCACACGCGCGTGCACACACGCCGGCCGAGGCAAACACGCGCGCGAGCGTGTGCAACGCCTAACGGGCGCTAGGTATTTAGGTTCCGTCGCGCCGTGTGTTAGGCTCTAAGGCCGCTTCCGCGTGGTGCATCTTCTCACGCGCGATCGCTTATCGCTTATGGAAAATGCGACGTGTTCGATTCGACACCTTCGGAAATCACGCCGCGGTGTGTGTGTCGTTATGACTCCGCGCGCGCAACGTCGGCCAATTACCGTGTACACGCGCTCGAGAGAATG
This sequence comes from Pseudomyrmex concolor, assembly GCA_014839585.1. Classification (NCBI taxonomy): domain Eukaryota; kingdom Metazoa; phylum Arthropoda; class Insecta; order Hymenoptera; family Formicidae; genus Pseudomyrmex; species Pseudomyrmex concolor. The sequence continues at coordinate 51,668 of QVOB01006247.1, forward strand.
ACGCAGGTATGTATGTGGGAGTGTGTTGACGTGTCCGACCACACTCGTGGCTCACGATATATGCGCGAGGAGGTTGAATAGGAATAGGGAATAGGTTGTGTGCGATGCCTTTCGGATAAACGCGTCGCTTGGCGGTGTCGTCTACAAAAAAAAAAGACGTATCTCCGTGTGTTGATTGTTTGATAAGAGAACCGTTTGAGGGACTTTATGTACGAAGTGTAAAAGATACGCGCGGCTAAGTTATTGTACGTAACACACTACCCCGGAATGAAGAAGATACTCAATTGACGATAGTCGAATATAAGTCCAAACACATTTTATCGCTTAAAATACGTATCGATGATACGCGCGCAATGAAAACCTCGCTCGTTGAGGAAAGTAACTCAATCCCTTGACCAAATTGACACATCTGATTGTGAAAACATTCAATCACAGAAACGCGATTTTAATTTATTCTCCTCTTGCGTTTTACAAATTCTATATTATCAGCATTTGCGCGCGAGTTTATACGCAAGATCATAAAGTACGAAATAAAATATCCTGACTGCATTAAATGCCCATAAACGGTTCATAACGTTCCTCGTGCGTCAATAAAAAAAAAAGAAAAAAAATACAAACAAAAAAAAACAGTTTCTGTTTATCGTCGGATAATAAGTAGCGCTCGCATAATTACCCGGGCGTATTACACGCGAAAGTAAACCGAGTTCGCTAATTCGATCGAAAGTATCCCGCGTTTTTGCCCGAGTCCCGCTTTTATCCGAAACGATTTTCTCGCTGCTTCCTCTCACCTCTCTCGCGATGAAGACCTTCGTCGCGGTAACGACGCGCACCTTCCCGAAAACCTGCGTTTTACGACGCTGCCACCGCCGCCGCCGCCGCCGCCTCGTTTCGGGACGCGCGCGAGTCTCGTTTTATCGTACCAGATTTCGTGGCTGGCTGACGCGCAGCACTTGTCGGCGAACGAAAGGAAAGAGGACGTCGAACCAGGAACACGATCGCTTAGCTCCGAGGGCTGTCGAGACCCGAATTTTTAGCCGCGATGACAGCACTATCCACGCCGGTACACACGCTACTTTCGTGCCCGGTCGCGTACTCGACGAATTAACACGTCGGCAAGCTTGACGCGTCAACGGCTAGCGCGCGCCGTCGATTTTTATCGAATTCGCGAAATTGAGTTAGCTGTTAAACGGTGATTCCCTCGCGTGACGGCGCGAAGTGACGGATACGCGCGCAGGTGCATCGTCTTCTTCGCGGAAGACGTGCACGCAGGCGGCTAACACGCGGAATGAACGCGTAACATGCGCGCGAATCCGACAGTTTAATGATCCGGGGGAGGATGGTTCGTCGACGAGAGTCTTCGGGTACTCCTTCGGCGTGCGGATTAATTTGAATTTTAAAGATGCCCGAGACTGATTAAAAAGCGAATCGCCGCGATCGCCGATTTGTCGACACAGTAAAGAGAAAGAGAACCCGCCGCCGGTATTCAAAGCGCGATTAATTGAAAGTTTCACCCTCGACGAGTAGCATCGTAATTTATCTTCGTCCGCGCGTGACGCGCGCGCATATTCGCGCTGAATGCGGCGGGAACGCTCGACGAGCGATGCCTCTCGACCGCGATCTAACGAGCAAAATTAACACCTAATTTCTAGCCGCGCATCTGGAAGCGTTAGATATATACATAATCAATTAACTCGCGAACGTACGGCACACGCACGCTCGAACGCTCTGTTCAAGCAGCGATGGACAATCTGAGCCTAAAGTTTTTTAATCAACTTGAATCAACAATAACTGAAATCAGCGATGCGAATTATTCACTAATTGCATGAAGAATAAATGATAGTGCGCATCGAAACAAAGCAGCTGATTGAAAACGAATGCAGTTGATGAAATAGAAAGTGCTAAACAATATCGTACAATTAACATGTTTAGAGAAAGAGAAAGCGTCATTTATTATGCGCTCCGGAATAGAATCTCCTTAAACGCAAAAGTGTACATAGTAAAAGATACAAGTAGACAATTAATAGGTATTGATATAAAAATGAAGGGGGCAAAAAAACAAAATAATAAAAAAAAAAAAATTTCAGAAAAGAGAAAAACAAAAACGAATAAAATACAAAAACTAGCAGCAAGGCTAATTAATATCTGAGTTATGCTCGTTGTCGGACATTAATATGATTTACCATCCAGCAAATAAGTACGTGACATATCATTATCTTGTCTATACATGTACACAAAGATTAAGTATAAGTTTATTTTTATAATCATATATTTGTGTGAAAATAAAATGCGTGATTACACACAAAGTACGCTTATTTCCCGCCTGATTAACAAAATTATGAATCGTTAAAGCACCGTCGCTGGTAATAAGACACCGCAGATGTGTCGCCGATGTAGGTAAAATTCCTTGAAATTCGCGAGAAAGGAACTTCGTGACGCCGTGGCGTCCCGTGGAGCCTGGAAAGGATTGATTGTCAATCGGGGGGGG
>QVOB01006248.1:0-24750 GCA_014839585.1 Pseudomyrmex concolor
TTTGCATATACTTTGTTATAAAATAATACATATTTTTCCAACGTGATAATATTTCATAACATTATTCAAACATGTACTTTTCTGTGATTGAAAACAAAAAACGCGACACAATTTTGGTAGTGAGGAAACCGTAATAATATAAGCGACTTTCACATTTATAGTATTATTTTCAACAAGCACAATCCTCTGGGAGTCATTTTGCAAAAGTAAGAATCATTGGATCGTCGTCTTTGTTATGAATGGCCGGTTAATTTAAATATAATTAAACTACTTTTCGCGCGCGAGGGCACAGAGTGAATGAGTAAGAGAGAAAGAGAGAGAGAAAACGTGGAGACAAGGAAAAGTATCGTGAATAAATGGCGAACGAACTTTAGTAACACTTTCCCCGGTAAGTGCTCATAAACCAGAAACAAAGAGTCGTCTAGCGGAAGAAAGACGTTTAACTTAACAAGACGGCACGTGTGCGACTTTATAAACGTAGATATACATCGTGTGATAGAAAAAAAACGCGATTCACTTTTACAGGTCAATTAATGACGCACACATCGCAATTAATTATCGTTCTGCCATTTCACTGCTTTTTACATTGCTTACACTCGTGTCTTCACATATCTTCGTCAAAGAGACGTAACGTCGTTTATTCAGTCACTTGCTGAAAACGCTTCCTTCAACGCTTGCTCCAAATGAACAAGCAACGAACGTATAATTGACACTTCTGAATAATGTGAGTTCAGAAGCACGATACGCGTGTCGTTATTCAAACGTCGCACACGGATGTTGAAATATAATTAATGTGTTAAAAAGATCTGTGCGTCTCACAAAGTTTTTAAATTGCGCAAAACTAAAATAACCACTCGTACCAATTTTGTCAATTCCGATTTTTTATTTTCCGTTTCGATTATTTTATACGAGCTTTTTTTTATGTGCAATAATAAAGCACGCGCAGAAACGCAATTAGCCACGTTTTGCCACGTTGTTTTGTTTTTCTCTATTTTGTGTATCAAAATGGAGTGTCCCAAAATCTATGGAAAATCTGTTCGCTTTAGTAAAAACTAGACAGTATTATTATTAATACTTTGTTGTATATTTATTAACTCTTTAACACGTTTGCGCTTGAAAACTCGCGCCACGTTAATCGTCTGCGTCTCGATCGTACATGTATATATTCATTGCGCCAAGTTATACCCCGCATAGTTTGTACATACGTAACTACGCTATTTGAACTATTACGCTGAGTGGTCACTAATGCAGCGATCGACGCTTGTGAACGAGAGCCAATTCTAATTTGCGAACACCGGGCGACACCCGCGGGGGATTTAATCATTGAACACACTCAAACCCAACACATTACCGATCCATACGACAATGTGTACTGATCCATACGACAATGCAACATGTATGTACCATGACACCGTAAACACGTCTACTAAACTTTTATATTGGACATTATTATTCTTTCAAGTATTCGTAATGCGTGTTAGACAAAATGCAACATTTACGTTCACAATTGGACATTCTACTTTGCATTTGTACGAAAGATAGGATAGTACAGACAAGACTGTCACATCTATGGTATAGAACTACTTGCAATTAAATCTATAGGATAATTCGCAAAACTTGAATTGAATGTGTGTTTGTGCGCATTCATGTAAGAATCTTGACTAAATGATCTACCACACCGACTTGCTGCATATATAATAACATCCAACATCCAGGTTCTCTACGTTCTCCAATCTAAATGCACGGGTTAATAATTCCGGGAGTGTGTTATCGCGCAGCAGGAAGGTTATTAATTTGCTTCTTCCTGTGTGGTTGGGTTTAGAGTTTAATTTCTTGTGTACGCAAATTAATAACCGGTACTACGCGCCGACGTGACGTATCGACTTCCAATCGATCGTTACATTTACATGCAATTTAAACTCTGATCGTATATACAATACAATATATATACACATATATATATATATACGGTTTGCGCGGACAAGAACTCGCCGATTGGAGGAAGGGACCACTTGAGCCGGTCGAGCGATTTACCTCTTTTACCTGGGCTGATTTTGAACGGGGATCGGCGACCTGGACGGTCTCATCGGGAGGCAGCCGCCAGGAGTTCCTCTCGATGTTAACGCTGGCGTTCATAGCGGTCTCCTCCTCCGCCTCCCGTATCCTTCGTCGGTCTCAGCCACTTCGTCCTCGCAGGATCGTTTCCCCAAGGTCCCCAGGGTAACCCCCGGGCCACTCCTGGGGCCGAGGTTCTATTATACCAATCCACAGTTCCTCACCTGAAAAAAGAAATTGAGACCTGGTGATAAATTTACAGAGTAGTGATATATAGAACGCGGCGGCAAATGAAATGTCTGCCAGAGTAAAGCGTTTCGATAAAAATTACTCAACGAATTGACGAAATGTCAAAGAACGTCAAGAAAAGCGAAAAGGAAAGAAATAATAATTTAGATTAGCTTAAAAGTAAGAGCAATATAATTAAAGATAAAATTCAATTCAAACATGTAAAAGAAATTTTGAATTTTTTCAAGCAGAAATTTTTCCGATTAATTTGATAAAATTGAATTTCTTTTTCAAACTCTCTTTTCATTATAATATCCCATGCGGATCACTCGAAGCCAATCAACAACGTCGGATGAGATCGACGTTGCAATTTTTCCTCAAGAATTTAATATCCGCGCAAAATATGCGATTAGTCAACGGCCCGAATTCTACAAGAAAGTTTATATAAACGTTTAACTCGCCATTTGCACGAGAGGGAAAAGTTGGTGTTTCGCTATATTCCCTCGGTTATTGCGCACTATTTTTTCGTTTACAACGAAGTTGCAATGAAGTATGCGAACTAACTTAAATGTGATATAACCGAGCACTCCCGATCTCGGTTGTCTGCGAATTTATGGAGCGGAAAAGAAGTACAAAGAACCGAGAGAGAGAGAAAGAGATGGACGGTACAGAGAGAGAGGTCGCGATAATCGAACTTTTTATTTCTCTTGTTTTACTGTTACTCCGATAATGTATGCGCGCACTGTTAAACGTTAAATGTGTATTTACGGAAGAATTTATTCAATATTTAATTAATTTACTATTATTACAAAATTTTATATTTGTACTTGACATTTATATATTTTGTATATTTTCCTATACATAAACTACTCTTATTTATGAAATCCCTAAATTAAACAGAAATGTATTTTTTTGTCTCGATCGTTTTGAAATATGAATAAAATATTTCTGCCAATCGTTAATATTTCTTTCAATGCGCAAAGATAAAATAAGCAGGCTGAAAAGGAGAGAAAGCTGAGGAACTCCCGTGAGGGAGAACGAAGTGGAGGACGTTGTCCTCGCGCGCGTGGGGGATGCGGGGCAGCGTGCGGCTAGCTCCACATGTGACGTCAGAAGCGTTACGTCAGTGGTGCGGCAGACTGTGTGGGTATATCTCAGCTTCTCGGCGATGGTGGAAATGGCTGCGCTGCGGAAGAGACCGCGAGGACAAGGGGCGGAAGGAAGGGGATGATTGAGGATTCACAGATGCCGCATGGAGGACGGGGCTGACGCAAAATAAGGTCGGCCACCCCGCACGCGGGAGAGATCCGTCCTCGGATTTCATTCATCAGTCACAGTGGATCGAGCGCGGCTCTCTCCACCGTCAGGGTAACGGAATTAATCCGCCGCAGTTGTCTGCGCAGCGGAAAAGAGCGCGCGTGTCGGCGATTTCGTCAGTATGTCGAACTGGGACGGAATTTCCAAAGGCAAGCAATTACAACGCAACACGCTCACCTCCAACGAGCTGGTCGTGCGAGTTTATGTCGATTATCGTAGTAGGTAACGTGGTGGTAAATTAATGGTCGTGGGATTAGTTAGAGAAAAGGATAATCCCTCTTCTCGAGGGAGAGATAGACCGATCAATTCTGTCTTGGTAACACAAATTGTTTGGGTGATGTAAGCGTAAAGATAAGTTTAATGCAAGCTAAAAGGTAATATATTTTTTACTATACATTTTTATTTCAAGGCGACGTAGTATAGTTAAATTTTTTTACTCGATCTCTGTTTCGAGTACGTCATTTTGCTCGAGCTGCTCGCGTGTCGGCGTCATAAATCAATTCCCGATTATCGTTCGGCAAAAAGGATTGCAAGAAACGCGCGCAGCGGGGTAATCGAATTCACACTGCGAATATACCGCGGAATGGATCCCGCAATTTCGCTAAGCTCACTCCTCCTTAACTTTTTGTAAATGCATTCTCGCTCGTTTATAAGCTATGTGGCGCCAAATTGGCTCGTAAAATATTTCATACAATATCTCCGCCATTCTCTCTTCTTACTTGATCGATCGACCGGCTAAATTTCTTAAATGGCAAAACCGGCGGGGTTGACTGTAAAGTCGTGACTCGTTGTGTGCGTTTGACAAAACACGCAAATATTTCTGATTTCGAAAATGTCTCTTCAGATAAAAATATATAAAAAGTATGTGAGAGAACACATTTATATATAGACTGAGAAAAGTAGAGCGATCAATTCCGCGCCGAAGTTTCTTGCGCGGCAAAAAATATTTTGCAATATTTCGAGCGTGAGTTGCGTCCTCCGAGGGTGGAAACTCATCGTGACTTATTCCTACTGTTCTTTGTAGCGGGATCATTATCCCTGAGGCGGAACGTCGAGCAATTACGCGCGGTTTTCCGTGCTGCAGAAAATTCCGAGTTCGGCGGCTTCTTTAATTTTGTCTTTCTTCACGTGAGGGAAGGACGTAGACAATCTGTCTTCACGAGAAAAGTATCGAGATGTTGCTGTTTAAAAGAAGGAAGGAACGTGAGGTACATAGGACGTATCGTTGCTCAGATCGATACGCACCGCATCGACTTCGTCTTCTCTCTGTTCTCATCTGACTCTCTTTCCATGTTGCATTTACATCATTGACATCGATGTTCTTCTTCTCGGGAGAGAACTACTCGTGTGATACGCGCGAAGTCCATTTGCGTCAAGTCGTAACGATTCACTGACAAATAGCATATACATATCGCATTTATCGATCTTACAGTATCGCGCTCGACTATTTATTTAGTCATTGCACTGCGATGATTAAATTTCACCATGTGAAATTAACCTGATTTAACCGCAGCGCGCAAATTGCATTTATTATTATTTTTTTTTTTTTTTGCAAATATATTTGCCCGACAACTCGCGAGTTATTTTTTTCTGGTCGTCGATTTCAAAATTAATGCGTGAAAATTGCAAAATTTGGTTTCACGTTTTCGGTTGGACTTCGTAACAATTGCAAAATTTTTTCACTTTACTCAGAAATACTGAAATAATAATTATACAGTGTTGTGAAAATTTGTGAAGAGACACGTTTCATTTCCTTCGTACGTGCAACGGTAATTTAGATCCAAATTATATTTATGGGTGTGTGTTTCGCGCGCGCGTATTATTAATTTAATATAATATGCATGTTTTTAACGTTATCTTACTGAGGATTATTATTTAATATGTCTATTATATTGTGCTTTTTATAAATATTACAACATATCGATAAGACAAGATTCCTCTCTACGCATTTTCATCGTACGAGGTTCGTGTCGAGTTTTGTTTTCAATATGTGGCCACCGAGATAAATGGCATTCACGTTTCGATCTGATGCTGAAATTTCGTTTATCGATGGCGAAGACGCGTGATGCTTAAATCAACATACGCGTATCTCACGCGAATAAAAGCGAACGTAACGCGTAACGGCTTGCCGATGAAGGCGGTGCAAATACGATTTCGTTATTCGTCTCTTGCGGGCATCGTGCATTGCATGCACGTGCAGACGCGCGTACAGCAAATATCCTTTGCTGAATACGCTCCGGACTCTGTGCAACATCATTCTTTCCTTTCGCCGTGAAAGATTTGTGTAAGATCCTGGCCGTGTAACGGCGCTATCCAAGATGGATAGCGCGCGAATATCGGCTCAATTAATGAGCGTGATCGGCCACGTGGTTTACCGGAAAACACGTGGTGTTACGGATCATTCTGAAGCTTTCGAGAAACTTCTTTTGGGCCGGCTTTTTCCGCAAGTTCGGAGCAGCGAGTCATTCTCGTACGGAGCGGCGGATCAGCTGGTTGCCTACGAGCGGTTGTCGAGTCGTGTCGAACCGGTATTCTTTGAGCAGAGCAATCCGAAGCCATATTTAGTATATTTCAAGTACGTTAAGGTGTTAAATAAAACTCAATTAAAGTTACAAGTGAGTAACTTTATTGCCCTGGCTTTTACGTGTATCTGAACCCTGCCGGTTGTCGAGAGATCGACCGTGTGTTGATGTGTCGAAGGTCGTGCCGTATTATCGTCGTCATTTCAAACCCGGGTCAGTTACAACAAAATTTTAAAGTCGACTGTGAAAGAAGAAATAAAAGAAGAAATATCTTACATTTGCTTCTCGCGCCACCAGACACTTCAAAATAAATATTCATCATTCCGCAGATTGGAAGATGTGTCAAAAATAAATCGCGATGACGCGTCTTAATGAACCTTAAATTTATTTATTTATTTTTTTTTAACATCAGAGATATTGCGCGCTCGCTCGCAATTACTCTTGTAGAGGAAAATATTTGCTCACGCCGAATCACACGCCGGTGACGTGAGCGATACACATCTCGCTTTGAAGTTCGTATCACGAGGCTGCTGCATCAACCGCGAATGTAAATATCTAAGTATACCAGAATTAAACATGTCGCAATTATAGTTCACACTCAGTCGTTACGTGAACTAGTGACTAATTCCCATTTCATCGTTTAAATATGTATAATATGGAATACGGTAAGTTTGTTATCGTTCACGCGAACTTGTACACTTGTGTTTTAATGATCGACGAGTTGAAAAATAATAATTCCGCGATTATTTTGGAAATATTAAAACTGGTCTCTTCAAGAATAGCAAAAGATCTTATATTTTTCCTTTATGAAATCAAAATTGACATAAAGTAGCAGTAGTAGAATATGCATAACAGTAGAAGCAGCGGAGTATATGATATCTGAAAAGTGCACATATTCAAAAGTGTTTTCCTAAAAGATTCTTCTCGTGCGCAGTTCGGTGTATAAAAAGAAATCGTTTCTCTCTCCGAACTTATTGTTGAATCAAGATCGCAGTCGAACAAAATACTCAGCGGCTATATTGGCCGCCGAATTTGCAACTTCATTCCGAAACTCAAGTAAAGAGAGGGACTCGATATTACTTCCTTCTCTCTCTCTCTTCCTCTCCGAGGAAACCGATGTCTCTCGTAAATAACGCGCTTCGCTCGCTGAATCGCGATGCAAACGCTCGCCCGCCGTATACAATGCGTGTCGATCTCCCCGCAAGCGCAGACAAAGTTAACTTTTTCAACTGCCGGTAATCAATGTCCGCTTACGCGGAAACGCAGCTTGAAAACAAAGCCATTTGTCTGTCCCGCGGGACGAAAGGAATAAGCACTCCGAGGTGTTACGGCCAGTAGCGCGAAAAACGATGACGAATGCGCCGGAATAGAGCCAGCTTGCACTTTGATGATGATCTCCGATTTGCCGGAGTTTTTTTTTTGTCCCTTTCGAGAGAAAAACGCTACAAATCGACGATGCGCGCCAGTAGTCTCGTTAGAGCGATACAAGCGATTCGAGAATGATCTGATCAAAATTCACCGACCGATATTCAGCAGGTTGTGGTGGTCTTTGATGAAACACTCGGGACGTTTCTCTGCTTAACGGAATTTTGATTTAACTAACTTTGAATGCAATATTAAGCAGTTTAGTGAAACTTAAATCAAATTTCGAAACACAAGTAAGTTCCACAAGTATCAAAATTCTATAAAGAAACTGAATAAAGTAATGACTTCCGTATTGATTAATTTAAATGTGAAAAACGACAATTCTGAACCAATAAACGGGATATTTTTGTAATTACGCTTGGAAGTTTTCACATAATTGGAAGAGGGCGAGTTCGTTTCTTACAAGAATCTCTCTTGTATACGAGTCGTATTTACTACTCCTTGTGGAGCGCTCGTTCATCATCCGCGATTAGTCGACACGATAGCGCACGTAGCGTAAATGTAGTTCGGTGATGCGACAAAGATCGAGGTGATTAAAAACCGAGCTTTACAGTGAAATTCTTGGCGAAGTTCGCGAAGAAGAGTTCTGATAAAGACGAGTTCTCACGAGTATGTGTTTTAAAAAAATTGCGTGATACAATCACGAGAAAAGCTTTGCAATCCACGAAGATGAGGATTAATTTGGCAGCAAATACTCTTACTTCGTTAGTTTCTTTTATTCTTCTTCTGTTAACAAAGAAAAAATTGAGTTTCATCTGAAATTAAAATATGTGATAATTTACAAATGACCACAGTCAACGATATTGGCATCGCTGGCACGAGGGAATGAAAATATCTTTTTGCTGTCTCGCGATCGGTTACGGAAAGTGGTGGAAGAATTATCGTGCGGGCTAGCAATCGAATTCGGGAGACAAATAGTTACTTAGGTGAAATAACAACAGCGATACTATAGATCCGACTGTGAAATCAGTCGCAATGGCGAATACCAGGCGATACCGGGTTAATAAAAAACTTTCGCACAACAGCAATCGGAACAACTGATTACGGCGGAATTGTCTGAATCCGTCTTCCGTGAAAAACATCGATCTCGAATTTCTCCGGTTAAGTTAGGTGTGGTTCTCTCCTCTTCGGAGAGGCACGTAACGCGATCCGCTCGGCGAGCGGAATTAATTATCAGTAATTTGCCGATTTTTTTCGTATAATACATCTTCGTTTCCGAAGAAAACGAGAAAAGCGGATCCATACGATATACCTCGCGCAAGTGATCCACGGAGAAAACCGGATCGACCGGCAAATCCGTGATAATCGCGTTATTGTCGCTCGAAACTACCTGTTGTATTCACACCCGAACGCAACCGATCGATTCCGGCACGGAAGCGGACTCGCTTAACAACCGTATTAAGGCCGATCCGACATGATTCCGACACCAGACAAGTATCGACATTTTGATGCTGTCACGAGCGCTCGGATATCTGATATCTCCACAAAGCTAAGACAGATTATTTCATATATATAAATACATACTCTAGACTTGGTTAATATCGCAATTTCTCCGTGTCCGGAGAGAGATGCTCGCGCGGTTCGAGCGTGCGACAAAGTGCGACTCGCGCGCGTTCTTGGGATTTCGCGCACTTTGCCAAACTCGAGATTCGTGTCACGGAAGGAGGAGGGAGGCAAAAGGGGAGGCTTCGGTCGCAGAAAGTTCGCGGAAACGCGCGAAAGCGAGCGAGCAAGCGAGCGAAACGCGCGTCTCTTTGCGCGACACAGAAATAAAGCGAGAGGCGACCTGGCTCGCAACCAAGACGTTTAATCTCGCGAATCGCGGCGGACCGATTCCCGGTTCGACGGCTAGTAAATCCAGGGAAATATCCCGTTGTGCTATGCACAGTATGCAGCACGCGGAGCGTGCAGCCGCGCTTGCGAATCGATCTTCTCTTGCACATAGAATATATATATATATGTATGTATATATATATGTGTGCGTGTACCCCTTCACCATAGTTATCTGACGGAATCGATTTATAAAGTTTGACGTGAAATTTATTTTATTGCGAGTTATATCTATCGAGGACTTTAGGATATTACACTTGAGAGAGTGAGTGAGAGAGAGAGAGAGAGAGAGAGAGAGAGAAGGGGGGATTTCCTGCAGATAATGATTGAATGTGAATGAGAACGATTTACGATCCGCGATTAAAGATATAAATTATGACGGCCGTGTAACGCGCCGTATCATGATGCGAACATGTAGCAAAATAGTGGCGCTTAAAAGATGAGTTGTCGCTAAGACGCGCAATTCTAAATTACGAACCATAAATTCCAGGTCGGCGATAAGGTTTAATTTTACGAGCGAATTTTATGATGAGGGATTATATGTGATGGAAATTGCTGTAGCAGCCAGAAACTGAGAGATGTGAGATAACGCCATTTGCTGCGTCATCGGGTAATTCTGTGTATACATGAAAGAGACATGAGGACGCCGCCTCGCGTGTGAGAGAAATTCAATCCTGACGTCACGCCTGAATTACGACAGCGAATTTCAGAAGATTTGGGAATTTGTTTCCGCGTTTTTCTCACAGAACGTTTTGTACTCGTTGTTCACAAGAAGGAGATCAGAAAAGACAAACAGAATCGCGTGTTTCTGTGCTTTGCTCGCTGCGGCAAGAAAATCGGCCACAGCGGACGTTTTCGTCGTTGTCTTGTCGGATAGTTTAATCTCTCGTGCAACCTCAGGAATTCGGAGCTTACTTCTGTTTTTCTCTCTCTCTCTCTGCGTTACGTAGATTCCGCCGCGATATATTCCCGACGCCGCCGGTTCTCGCAAGAATCCGCTTTCGCAATTCCGACGTTTCGCATTTTCGATAGACCGCGCCGACGTACAGGGCTCGATCCCGCCGTCGAAAGTTTCGTTCTTTTTTGAGTTGCGCGAGAGTTCGATCCTACCTCTCTCGGAAACTTCTCTCGCTTTCTTGTTATCTCTTTATATATCCTCTTCACCGAATGATCCTTCCCGAACTGATCCTGACAAGTAATCCGAGTCTGCGAGGTTTTCATTTTTTGTTAATTATTTTTTGTCTCTCTGCGAAGTGTGACCCGACATTCTCGATCGTGAAGTTTCTTTTTCGAAAAAAACAACTTTCTGTTGTCTTTGTCAAAGAGATTTGATCTCAGCGGGAGATGATCAAATCTCGTGTTCCAATTTAGTTCTGCGTAGAAGGATCTCCGATCGAGAAAGCTTTGCATAGAGTTTTTTGCAAAGTTCAAAGTTTGCAATACACTTTAGTTGAAATTAAATTTGATATGTAAGCTGCTCAAATATTTTGTCACGAGGAGATGATAAAGTGTACACACTGAAAATATATTTTCTGCGTTAAAACTTATAATTTTTTTTAAAAATACGAGAAAATTTAACAATACAAAATTGCACTTGTCTTATTCTGCGAGTTTTCGCGCAAAATTGAATTGATACAAAAGGTGCTAAAAACGGGAAGTTACACTAAAAAACGATTAAAAAAAACAAAAAAGCTCGTTTTGCTGAGTCCATCGCGTTTCGCCGAATGGACCCGTATCATGGATTCGGATATGACAGTGATCGAGCGACGCCGAAAACACGACCGGAGCAAAAAACCCGATATATTGAAGAATGCGAGGCGCATTTTGCGCGCGTAACGCATATAGTTATTTACGCGAGATAGATTGACGGGCGCGCAATGGCGACGTATTTGAGAGAGACGTCGGATCTGGAGAGATGACAAGTTTAATTCTCACAGTCGTTTGCTCGTCGACGAGCACGAAAATTATATCTGATTGAAAATATATATGAAAGGATGCGTTTCACGTACACGGCGGAATTTGAAAACTTTTTCTTGACGATTGAGACAAAGAAGAAGAATTCGTTGAACAGCCCGCACCTCTCGCATAAATTTCAGAGGCACGCGGCGATCCATTTAGCGGTACGTTTGCTGCGCGGCACATTATAACTCAAACGTCATTGTCAGCCATCTCGGCGTACAACATACGCGTACGTGTTTCGTCGCTTATCGTCCGCCTTTCGCGTGGACGATTACGCGATGCGCGAGGTAGAGGACAAAAAAATAACACCACGATGTTTTCCCGTTAATGGAGCCGCATTGTATCTGACACGCATTGGACGCGGCTGTAAAAAGCGATTGGAAAAATATTTGTTCGATAGAACGATAAAATTGCTTCCGCGCCCACGTCAATCGTGTCTCTCGTACAATATTAATTAATTACCGCTTCTCTCTGTGTAACAATCGTAGAAGCAGCAGCGAATGAACTCGATCGGTTAATAGTTTTTCCGCAAAAAATAAAAACGATATCTTTCGTTGTTGGCGTTTAAGCGCTTCTTTTTTATCGCGCGTGAGTGTCTCTTTTATTTAATATTTCTAATGAATTCCTACATACAAAGTTAATTCAATTGCAGTCTCATTGCACGGCATATTTGCGCGCGTTATGTGTACATATCTTATAAATATTATATAAAAGTTGTTTAAAGTTTAATGCAAGTGTGAATTTACTTCTGTTTAACATGTGTGTGCACGTTTAATATGTAAGTACGGTAAAATATGTATTAAGTGTCTAAAAAAAATAAAATTTTCTTTGCGACGAAATTTATAGAGAAATATAAATAGAAAAAAAATTTATTATTTTACAAATTATTAGATATTAAATTCCGGAAGTGATACATATTTTATCTAGAAAATACCATTTTTGCTAAAGAGTTATTCAATTTCGAGTTTGGTGAAAACAATGTGCTGTTGAATGAATGTTTTAGCAGATTAATGATCGTTGAAAGTGGTGCGGGCGCGCAGTTTCTGCGCGCGCGCGGCGCAGCAAACAAATATTTTGCACATGGCAGGAGTAGTACTCTACAGAGTGTTCCTCGATACCACTTCGGTATTTCCTTTTTTTTTTTTTTTTTTAATTTTTTGCATTTGTATGAATGTGTATTGCTGGATAATAGCAGGTTTTAACAATAAACATTTCTAGTTTCGGCCGTAGCAATTAAAGATATTTATTACGTTTTCAGCATGCCTTACAAAATATACACACTATTTTGTTTTTTTTAATAAATAAATTGTAAGAACTTTTTAGATTAAATTGTAATAATTGTTAGAAGTATTTATTTTACGAATTGTATTATTTTAGTCGGGTGTACTTTTTGGATAAAAGCCAAACTTTGGGACAGAAGCGTGTGCCTTATAGTGGATGAGATTACTTTTTCTTTTCTTACGACGGTAGTGATAAAGAAGGGTTTCTTACAAAGAAAAAAAGAATCTTTTTTATCCGAGAACTGCATTTGACTTCTGTTCGATAATTGCTTACGTGAAATTGCAGCTCTGTGGACGATACAGTTTCGTACAAAGTTAGTCATAAACTTATGCATATGCAACGACATAATATATTTTTCCGTTCATTGCGAAAAGCGGATATGACTGAGTATTTCGATGTGCTCGAAATACACGTGACGTAATATGATGTTTATGACGTCTTCGTACGCGCTTTATGACGACAACCACTTCCGTCTGTATCAGCTCAGAAGGAAGTGGTTCAACTGTTCATTGGGACCTGGCTTGTATATTTACGATGTTTGACTTTTGTTTTGCACACGAAAGGACAAGGAATACGCGCGTTGGGCAGTCGAAAAATTCCCTTCGTTTCTGAACATGGCTGTCTGCCAAGATCAAAAGACGTGCCTCTCGAGAAACTTTCTTCTCTATTTTTTTTATTTTACTATTTAAAATCGATCACGACAAAGCGGCAAATTTTGTGGAAAATGAAATTTCATAATTGACGAAAAACTTTTGTAATTTAAAGAAAAACTTCAAATTTAATTAAGAACGAGAAAAAAATTAGAAAAGTTGAGAAACTGCTTGAAAATCATGTTATCCCGAAAGACAACATTTTGTCATTTTGTTTTTAAATGTTATTCTCTAGTTTCTATATACGTGTGTATACATACATATCTACGTGTTTATAGTCTTGGACGAATTTTTATTAGCATTGTTCGCTCAAAGATGGAATAGCTGGAAAACGTCTTTTACACTTGGGCCGAAGTTGCCCAAGTTGCCGAAGTTTCAGCTTAATTGTCCTACTTTTCGCGATGAAATAAAGTTTACTACCGGCCGACGACGGTGGAGGAATGGATGTAAGAATCGTGTTAAAATAAATGTTGCAAGGCAACTGCAATGACGTAACATTTCAGAAGTTTTCCGACAAGTCAATTATATAATTTCACCAAAACTAGCTTCATATCCGAAACAGCGACAAAAAGAAGAAATGGAAAACGCGAAATCTCGCGAGAGAGGCGGAAGAGACTGTTGCGTAGAAGAGCACGTGCTCTTATATAAAATCTCATTCTTCCGCTCTCTCGCCCTCCCGACGCGGCGGTCCTATCTTCCCTATCGTGCCGCGCGCGGAAGAGTACCGGCGACAGAGTGTAAAAATCGGGAAGAGAAAGAGGAAACGAAGAGATAGAGAGAATGCGACGCGCAAAAAGGACAAGCGATACAATGCCGGTGATGTCGGGGATTCTCGGATTTCTGCGGAATGCGGTGCGCGCAAAGCTCTGCCCGCGGAATTTTCTGAGAGCTCACGTACACGCGCGGCACTTGAAAATATCCATAATTTCGTGTCTGGAATTAATATGTGGCTGTCAGCGGAAAAGCACGAAGAGGGATTTTTTTTGTCGTTTATGCCGGGAGATAACATTGTTACCGAGCGGCCGAAAAATAACGTTATCTAAAACGAAGCGTTCGCACTCTGGTGCAGTCAGTCCCTCGTTTGTTCGAAAATTTCTCACCTACATAGAATTTACTTCAACGCAATTTTTTTACGATTTATACGTTTCAAAATATTGCAATAATTTAATTCAAAATATAATATATAGAAAAATAAAGTATGCAAAATCTGACAACTGTTCGCTCGAGAGAATTTCGAATACGCGGGAATTTCGCGCGAAACGTTCCAGGAACAAAATTCGTCCACGAAGCGAGAGAGGCTGACGTTCGGTAGGTAGTGATTAATTTCTTTCTTTCGCGGCGCACTTAGCACGCGATAATGGAGATTTTCGCGAGGTTCGTTTTCTCTCTTTCGTTCCGGGCATTTTCGTCGCTCCTTCTAGTGGCTCATTAATCCGTCAGTTCTTTTTTATGTCAATATTGGCAAAGAATCTCGCCGCTAACGGACAGATCTTTCTCGAATTCGGTTTGATAATGTACATACTGTTCTGAATTATTGTAGAAAAGAGAGAGAGAGAGAGAGAGAGAGTATTTTATACATATAAAATATGTAATACATAATTATGGAATAATATAATACATGCAGTTTTGTGACATATGCAATAATTGCTGGCAGGCAGATAATTCATGAGAGAGCAAGGAAGAGAGAAACATAAATGATTGCGGATTAATAAAGTGCGCAGCTGCATTGCTAATCATTGATGGCTTCGCAATTAAACATGTATCGCGATGACTGGTATTGTATGCTTAATGTTATTTACCATAATTGCGGTATATATTCGTTTCTTTACATTTAGAATTTACAAAGCACTAAAAGATGAATAAGCGTATAAATTTTTCATTAAAATAATACAAACCGCGATAGTTTCTTCGTTCGCTTGGACTTCACTGCCGGTTTATATACTCGGCGCACTTGCTTTTATTCAAACCAATCCGCGGATTACTTCGGTCGAGTAATCTCATAAAGATTTCTCGTTACAATCCGAGCGAAATGTTCTTGCTTTGTTACGTTAAATTCACCGAAATTATTTCAACCGAGATTAATATAGTTTTAATTTTTTGCCGCGCGCGTATATAATATCCGACAAATTTTCCGATAAAATAAAAAATACGCTGTGCACTACCGGCCAGCTGTTTCCGTAAACGCGCGGGAGAGAAACAAAAGAAAGATACGCGAAGATATACAAAAGATAAAAAACGATATACACAAATGGGAATCTAACAGATGTACGCGCGCTCATAAAAACAAAAAGATAAAAAAACAAATAAAAAAAAAAAAAAAAAAGAAAACAATTTTCGCTGCTCGTGTCGCTTTGAAAGATTCGAAACTGCTGCATTTCCTTTACGCCTCAAAATCGTTTCCTTTATGTACGGCACAGGGAAACGTTTCAAATTTCCTGCCGACTGTACATTGTAATCGAGCGATCGACTAAAATGGATGTTGTCTCCGTGCGCGCGCGCGCGCTCGTTGCGATACCTTCATTATTATACGGCCGACTTCTCGTTGTCTCGAACTATTGCGAGAGAGAAACGCAATTCGAGATAGCTCCAAGAGAATTGACAATCAACGAATCGACGATAAGACGCGCGCTCAGTCGTCGAAGCTATAAGAATCCTCGCTGCTTGCGCTATTATCGCTCACGGGACAGACAGCGTCGCTGTTATAGAATTAATTATTACGGCGTGCCAACGTTTCCTCTCTTGCTTTTCCACAAGTTATTCCGACACAATTATAAGAAATTTATCTCGCACCATCTCTCTCGTCGTCGTTCGCCATTTGCGTCCAAATTTACGCAACTCCCGACCGAATTTGCGCATAAATAAGGCCGCCCGTCGTCTCTTATATGCTTCCAGTAACTCGAGAATATTCCCTCCTCCTGGATGTGTTCTTTTGTCGTTCTCTCCTTCATCCACGTACACACTTGTCGTTTTCATTCTCACACACATCAGCGATATAAATAATATTACGTAACGGCCGCGTTCGATGAGAAAAATCGTCGTGTTTCTTACAACAAGTGGAAAATGCGCACGTTGGAGCCCCAAGCATAGTCGATAAACGTGTAGAGATCCTTGTACGCTTTGCAGTAACCGGATCGAGATTTATGACTTCGACATTTCGCTTGACGTAGCTGTTGCGTCCGCGAAATCTGCAGGCCGGCTATTCCCTCGAGTCGATAGAGCAGATCGGATACGTCGCACGGCGTAATGAAGTGCCACATCGGCAACGACGGAAGACGCCGTCGAGGGAATAGTGGCTGCTGCCGCAGGGAACGGCAAGCGAAGGATAATATCCGCGGGGTGAGTTTGAACGCGGTCAGAACGCGTGATTAATTGCTCGAGTCTCTCGAAACGCTGACTAAAGACTCCGGTCCCGCAGATCTGGCACGTCGACCTGGCGCTCGTGAAAATTAATAACGAGCCCGTGCGTGAATGAAAGGAGGCTTAAGGAGCTTCCATCTCATCCCCCGGCACTGCATCACCGTGCCCCGTCGGCCGCAATCCCTCGATATCCTCTTGAAGACTCGTCGTCCGTCACACGGTTACGTGTCAGCAATTTCCACGGGGAATTATAATCTGATATCTCGTCTGGTTTCTTCTCTTCCGTGACGGAAATTCGATTTTTTTTTTTTTTACCACTTCACCGCTAACGACCAGTTGAAACATGATGTTTTCTAGGGTTCGTTCTCCGTCGTCAATTCCACTAGTTAGAAGGTAATTTAGACGACGCGCGTCGAAAATCTCGAAGTGCTACAATTTTCTCGCGACGGCCGTTCAACGCAAGATTCGCGGGATATATAAATTCGCGAGCGTATTATTTGTTATTGTTACTCGCGAGTGATACGTATTATTCGTTATTCATCGAAACGCGGCACGAATATGATGTTTATCTTTGCAAGAAGTGATTAAGCGGATCTCGCGCAGCGAGAGGATATTAATAACTCAGATCGCATTCGTCGTCACGTGCTTGGGCTCCTCTCTAATAATACTCGTCTATTCTTGCTCAAAATGTGAACTGCAGTAGTTTTACGAGTTATGTACGTAGGTACTTCGACAAAGCGTTAGAGCATATCCGCATATAGAGCTTCGCAATCTGAGCTACAATGCATCCCAAGATGTGGTATTGTATAAATTTCTCCCTGTTCCTTTCTCACCGACGAAATTTTACGTATTCGAAACAGAATATTAAAACAGATGCGAGTCAAAATATATATTATATATATTTATATTCGAGTTCATAAATTTTTTTTGTCATATAAATGTCTATAAGTTTCTTCACATAATGTGTTCGCAAATCTTTGCATTGAGAAATGTTTACTACTAATAATTACAAAAGTTTAATAACGTATAAAGAAATACATATAGCAATTAAAGTTGATAATAAGTCGATCGGAAATAATTCAATTTAACGATAGATAAGCATCGAAAAGTTTCCTTTCGTGCAAACTCGTTTGCATATTTCCACCATACCTATGGCGAGCCTCGGCGATGCTATTTAAACTTTAAGTGACTTCGTGTTGAAGTGCTTTAAGCACGCTAATTGAAAACAACGAGCCACCCAAGGCGGCCCACAGGCGGGCTAACTGTGGTCGGATGGCGATTCGCGCGGCCCACTTAGACGGATTAGAATAGCATGCGAATGATGAAAATTTGGAAGGAGAAGCCTTCCCCCCTCATCCCACTTTTCTCTTTCTCCCACACTACGCGTCTGTGTATGGGTGTGAAAAAGAAAAACCTCGCGATATTCGATACTGACGCGACTGCGACGACGGCGGATAGAAATTTGTTTTGAAAAATAACGGAGAGAGAAATCGAACAGTCAATATTCACAACATATCTGAATATTTAGAATATTCATATTATTTTGACCAGACCGGTGTTGCACAGCTGTGAGAGCTGCATTGAAATTTCTCACGCTCGAATACGCACCGAATCGGATTCGAGCAGCATCATTCCAAGCTTTTTGCAAAACTTGACCGGACGGAAAGACTCGCCGTCCGAACGAAATTCATTGCTGGTATATTTCCCGCTCATATTGCCACTTCCATCGGCTAACAGCCATTCGGAAATAGTCGCCGCGGCGAGCGTGGAGCAATTTTACATATCGCGACTGCGCGCGAAATGGTCATTTGTAAAATTCTGCGCGCGCGCGTGTGTGTCATTTTTTCAAATGCTTACTTTCTATTCTTTGTTTATCATATTAATCCTTACACTGGATTGTAAACTTCCATTTGGAAATCAACGTGCAGCATCGCGTTACGTATCGAATTATTATTTTTTTTCAGCGAACACTCCCGGGAGGGAAACTTATCGTTCATGAGAGCGACGGAGTACGATTTTCGCGACGCAAATAGACGAGCGCTCGTCTTTCATTCGTTCGTTCTTTCTTTTCGTTTTCAGAGTGGAGCTCTAACGGCTTCGGGCTCGCGACTGAGTAAACACTCGTTCTCTGTCTCATTTTCCGTTCCCTCCTCTTGCGCGTTCGCCCCGTTGCAACTTTGGGCGTCTCATTCTTTACACCTATATCACCCTCTTTCCCTCCCCCTTTTCATCTCTTTCGCTTTTTTTCTCATCGCTTCGATTCTTTAGTTTTGTTTCCTGGCGTATAAAAGAAACGAGAATCTGGGAAACGTCCAAAATTAAAAAAAAAAAAAAGAAAAAAGCAGAAAAATTCGAGGGAGTCAAACTTACTTCCACAAGAGTATATTCGAACGCCGAATTCCCAATCCAGCTAGAATCTGACTGAAAATGCAAATTTATCCCTTTCGTGGCTTTATGGTATCTTTGTTTAATGACACCTCTCGCAAGAGACAGGTCAGCCTGTTCGATGTAGAAACCTTTCGAGCGGAAAATAAATGCGGAAAGAGAGAGACAAAACAGAAAAAATCAAGCACGCCAAAATAAAAAAAAAGTATTTTAGATAATAATATTCTGGATAACATCAGCGGAAAAATCACCAAAAGTGACGCGCATTTCTGCAAATTCACATAACTGCATTCCGGATGGCTTATTATATGTTTCTTTTGCACCGGAATTCAAAAGCGCGGATCTCCACTTCGGCGCTGCATTCGGTATGTTTTCTGCGGTATAATGACGAGCTTGAAGAGCGCGAGTGATATTGGATGAAATATCATACGTGCGGTAATAATCTCGTTGCCTTTTTCTGTCTAATGCGACACTCATCTCGATTTTCTGACGCATGTACATATATGTGTAGGTATCTTTTTCTTTTCCCCTATTTAATACCACTTCAAAAACAAAAAAGCAAAGAAAAGAAATAATTTAATAAATGCAATATCAATTTTTATAAAAAAAACCCCTGAATTTTCAACAAAATTGTTATTCTTATAACATCGTAACAGTCGCCATTATAAAGACTTTAATCTCTCGCGCCGTTTTTGTAATCGTTTAATAATGTTTAATAACGATCTGAAGATTATATCATCATAAATAGTAATGAAAAGTCTCAAGTATCTCTTCTGGCAATTAGTGTCGATCTTATTAACATTTTTTAATTGCTCCGGTTCGAAATCATCGAGTCGCATCCAATTTTTTTTATCTCAAGGAATAAATAATGTTCTCTAGTTAAAAGAACGCGATAAACATTACTCTTCTCACCAAGTTTCGTTACCGTGGCGCGCTAGTGAATCGAATCTATTAGCATTGTCTGGTCTTATCTGGAAAAGCAAGATACATATTCATTTAATTAAGCCAGCTTTTAAGATTTGCTGACGTTACTTCTGACAAATTTTACTTTTAACTTGACATCGTTTCAGTGTAGTGTGAAATTCATTGTGTCTCAGCTCAATTCCATCTCAAAATGAATGTTATCATAAATTCCAAAAGAAGATAATTTGAATAACAATCGAAGCGTTTTTTTAGTTAAGTGAAGTCCAATAATTGCGTAACCTGTTTATTGGTTAGCTATTGTATCGTATTTTACATTTATTTTAGATTAATTGATACAAACCGGAGGTCACTGCTAATTTTATCATTTTATTTAATTTTAATTAAAATTGTATTGTTTTTGAACTGTTTAATTGATTTGGCAAGAGAAAACATCTTCGAGTAAAGCAAGTTTCGTCTTCTCAGAACTCTTCGTTAGATTAATTTGTTTTATTCGGTTTTGTGTTGCGCGAAACGTCACGTTAACGAGATTAAGAATGATATTTTGAAGCACGTTTTGATTACAGGAGCGCTATTTCGACTCACACGGCCGAGCGACAAGGCACCTCCGCGAAAATAGACACGCGCGTGCACAGTTGCTCGGCATTATTTCATTCTCGAAATTGACACCGACATCAATCTTCGGCCGCGCAACACGCGCGATCGATATTACGGCTCCAAATGACACGTGAAATCGAAGTCTCTCTCGTAAGCACGTGTGAGTTACATACTTGCTCGCGAAATCACTTGCTGAAAGATCGGTTATTTGCGGTATTTATAATCGCGAATAATTTACAGTCCGAAATTTTTATCTGCGAGCTTGAGATACTATCGTGTATGTACAAACTGTAGCATAGCGTACATGTAAAAAAATACTAGTAGAATCTAAGCAGATTACAGCAGAACAATTTCGGAAATTTAAAAAACGTAACATTTTTATTCTTGCAAAATATTTTTATCTCTTTACGTCATGAATTCCCACAAACTTTAGTACATTGCCGAAATTTCTCGGCAGTAATTGGTCAATTTTCTCGAAGTTCGTATTTCGAGCTTCTTCCTTCGACGCGCGCATCTTATACGTCTCTTATCAATTTAAATTCCGAGCGTGCTCGGAATGGCGTGCGGCGGCGGCAGATCGCGAAAACGAAAGCAGGCTGCGTTCTCGAGTATATACGTACGACAATACTGAATGGGCCGTGCGTGCCATTCAAAGGCCGGAACACAACGTCCTGCATGGAACTACGCCGCGTAAGAGAGCTTCTACGGGAGAGGATCGATCTCTCGATTCTTCGGCGCGGCAAGCGCGCGATACACCGCGAAATTACCTTCCAGGTGAAGCCTGTCGTTTCCATGGAAACCGCGGGAGCTTGCCCCGGCATTCTCCTAGGTCAGGGCCGACCTGCTGTGCGTTCTCATCCGCCGATGCAACGAGACCGAAGAAGAGAGCCGGCGAGCGTGTGATGCTCGCGAAACGAGTGTTTATCGCAATACTGCGGTTTAAATGTGCGAGGCGCATCTCTCGCGATATATTTCAAGAACCGGGAATAGCGTAACCGGGCGACGACGTACGTTTTATGTCGCCGGCTTTGACTGCGCTTCGGACCGCTCTCCGTTCTGATCTTTACTGCACATCGTAAACCGTGGCGTTACGATTATTTGTATATATTTTATGAAAGGATATAATCCAAGTGCAATAACACTAACGAACGACGATGCTGCAGCAACGCGGCTGATCGTTGTTAGTGCGCCCGACGTAAACCGAATTAATTGATCGAATATAACGATCGTTGACTTTTCGTGTCGACCATCAATTAATTAATTCAGTCGGAAAATGCATCGGCAGGAAGTGTTTGTGTTTCTAATAAGATGATAATTTGCATATCGACATACACACTGCATTCTGCCGTCTCATCGAAAATTCACTCTCGGCTTGGCAGGATATAAACGCGAAATTTTACCAGCACGGAACACACACACAATCGGCGCGCGTCGTCCTCGCGTCGTTAATCGCCAGGCTCGCTAATTAAAAATCGAAACTGCAGTACAGCGCGCGCCAAGAATTAGCCGGCGTTATACGTTTCTGATGGTAATTATTCCTCCGAAATTAATGGAAGAGCGCCGCGCCCAGCGTCGCTCTTCCATTAATTTCGGAGGTGCAGTATTTTAGATAGCACGATATCGCGATATTTATTTATTAAATAGGTCTTGAAACGTCCCGAAAAAGAGAATTATAAAAAAGCCCGCGACTCGCGCGCAGTAAAAAATGTCGCTTTAAACAAAACCGCCGGAGCAACGTTTAAATGTTTAAAAAAAAAGATATATGTATACAAATTACTTGTACACATATCAAGGGAGAGAATGGTATTTGAGATGATTTAAAACTTTCCAACAACTGTGTTATCTGTTTATCGCTATATCTGTTTTACACACATCAAAAAGCTATTTTGTCCGAAACGACACGTAAAACTTTATGGTAAAACTTCTGCGAAACGTACATATTTAACTTGCATATGACATTAGCACATTCCTTTGCGGATGCTGATGATTTCGTCCGCAAATGAAAAAAAAAACAAAAAAAACAAAGCAACTATCTGCTGTAGTGTATTTCAGCAATATTGATCAACGGGATATATTTCAATCAAACTAATGCTGTTGATTCGATATCATTTTTTCCCCGTACGTATTGCGAACGTAATCGATAACCCGAAAGAAACTTCGCTATAAATCCCGGCAACAAATCTCCGAGAAATGACACCGAGATGCGCGCCATATCGCGGCCACACACAGGCGACGGACTTACTGAGCGGGGCAAAAAGTCAACGTCACAATGTCCTCTTCCTATACAATATGTAGCATCCGACGATGTAGGCCGAGTGCCGATCGGCGAGAATGTACTCTCGAGATAATTTCGAGACGGCTCCGGGATCGCGCGACTTTGCTCTTTTGCCACGTGTGACGTCAACTCTAATCCTCATCTTTGAGAAGTGTCGTTTCGAAGTCGGATTTATCTTCCTTACTCACTCTCTGTATTCCGTGAAGAAGCTGCCATTTCGGTCGAGATGTGCGTGACCCTCGAGAGAGGGTCTACATAACGCAGAATAGCCGTCACGCGCATGTTTTCTCCTTGTTTTCTTCTTTCCCTTACTTTCTTACGTTTAATTACTTCAAACCTATTTTTCAGATGAATTCCACTTTTGAACCAAGTTCGTAAAGTTTTCTGAACAAAACTTTCTCAAAGGTTGCAAAAAATCATTTCTTTAAAATATTTTAACAAACCCTCTCCTAATTTGTGTTACAGTAATACATATTTTTAATAACTTAAAAATATGCGTAGTTTTTATTTCACTTTTCTTTTCTTCCCGCCGCAATATATTCAAGTGAAAGATCGCGGAAATGTCGACTTGTCGAAGGTTTCATGCGCACGACAATACATATGTTACACTATCGTTATAAAGATGAGAATCTCCGAAGAGGACATTTCGCGAAGCGAAATACGTGTATATTCCCGAGCAGCAGCACATCGATACCAAAGTTTACTATCTCGCACGGTATTGCGAGAACAACCCCCGCACCATTATCTTACGCTTAGAATGTATATTTTACGTGCACGCGCCCTAAAACCCTGTAACGCTTTCTCAACAACAACAGCGGCTCTCTTGGCGGAAAAATAATTCCACGCCGAGAAAAATAGACGTATCTGCCTCTCTCGTAAAAAAGAAGAGAGAAAGCGTTTTCCCATATATTTCTTTCCTTATTTTTCTCTCCTAAAAAAAAAATATAAACATATTCTGTAACACCACTGTGTGTTTTAGTAAATCGCAATTTTCACCGTTAATTAATTATAAACCGTTAACGGTTTATTTCTCACGTTCTCTCGACAATCCACTTTTGTTAGACAAATAGTTCAGGTGACAGATCGCGGAATGAGAAAATAGATCATCGTTTAACCGAAGCCCGATCGTGTCTATCTTTTCGTATCACATCACGTGAGGTTTGCATCACACGTGCGTACATTAGAAAGAGAGAGAGACGTGTGACATGTGGGAGAAGATGATGATGTGAATACGTCAGAAAACTCTCGATATGCAAATGACGAAGGCGGAATACCTAAAACTTCTGCCAATCGCAGGGCAAAGACCTCGGCTCTACTACCCGTTCCTTCCTCTTTTCCTTTTTTTTTCTTTTTTCGTCTTTTCTTCATCCCTTCACATAGAATATTCAATTGCTCGTCCGCCCCGTTTTGTCGACCGAACTGTGAACCCCGAAATTCAAGCAAAGGCTACTTCACAAAGTTTTACCCTTTTATAGCCGAACTAAAAGCTATCCCCTTCCTCAACCTTTTCTCCTTCATTTTCGATTACCGGATATTTGCCGTTCTTGATTTCGCTGATGTTTGCTATTGTTTCCGGTTCCTATTGAAACTGTTGACTAAACAAGCAAAAAACTTCAAAGCATCGGATATGTAAATATCACGCAATAAAAAAAATGTTTTAGCTTTATCTCTAAAAAAAACAAATGTCCGAAAGACATAACTTTGTTGCACATTATACTCGGTTTACTTCGTAAATGATGATCTAAACTTTGTAAATAAATTTATTTATTACCAATCTTTTTGTGAACGAGCGCGTCAATTTTTCCTTAATTGAGAAACCGACGCGTTGATTTATTATAAAATTTATCGGAAATTTGTCAAGCGATAATTTGCGGTCGACAATAGATTTTGCATCATTTGCACTCATTGGTTCGCGATATCCATTATCTTTTCAAGGTGATGAATAACC
>QVOB01006249.1:0-31524 GCA_014839585.1 Pseudomyrmex concolor
GAAAAGTCAATTATTTGAGATATGTTCAATGAAAACACTAGAAATCTAAATTATCAGATAATATAAACCCCCCTCCCTTCCAGATTGTGTTCAATAAATCTTAGATGTAGACACGAGATACGTACCTGTCGTGCTTCGGCCACATCTCGTCTCTCATCTTCCGTGTTCATAGTCATAAATCTTAAAACCAACAAATTAAGCGAGGCCGCCACAATTGCTAAACCAGAGAGAATAAATATCAGGGCGAAAATAACGTATTCGGGGTTCTCGTCGAGTTCGTTGTCCTTTTGCAGCGCGACCATATCGCCGAAACCAATTGTCGTCAGTGTGATAAAGCAAAAGTAAACGGAGTCAAAATAGGACCACTCTTCGTAAGCGGAAAATGCGGCAGCACCACCGGCGATAGTCAAGCAGGACAAAGTCGTCACCACGCAAATGAGATTCGTCTCCGAAGTCTGTAAATATATATCATCACATCTCAGATTAATTTAAATCGAAACTGTTTTATCGCATCAGATATGAAATGTACATCAATCAGTTTTCGTGCGTTACCTGGATGTCTTTACAGTTTAAAAAACGTTTTATGTTCCGTATCACACAGGATGAGAACTTATTTAAGCGTTCTCCTATGCTCTGGAACATTATAAGTCCTAGGGGAATACCGATAGTCGCGTAGATCATCGTGAACAGTTTGCCTTGTAAAGTATTTGGTGTCGAATGTCCATAACCTGAGATGTATATATAAAAGAATGATACAAACACAGCTCATACTTATCAAAAGTAACTTAGAAGAATAAATTGATCTAAATTGTAAAGTTCGACGTTTTTGAAAATGTACGCAATTTAAATTGTTTGATACATCGCTGCTTCGATGAATATAGCTTTCATAAACTATTGAATGTACGTGTGTGACTATTTTCACAAAAATTTTCACAAAAAATAAGACTACGAAAGTTGATTTTAATGACATTCAAAGCAATTAATTTTGTCAATGACCTATTGTGGTGAGAACCGTTGTAGCATAATAAACTGCACCAGCGAATTTCCATTGTTGGCCAGCTTTGTGAGGTTCTGCCTTCAGCACTATTGTTTCCAAGATACCTAAGTCCTCCTTGCTTATCTTATACTTTTGCAGAACGGTTTGTAAAATGTCTGCGAACAAATTAAACATGAAACTATTAAATATCTTTGGAGGAGGATGTTTGTTTTGAGAAACAAAACACAGAATTTCTGTTATATCTTTGATAAGGAATCAAAGAGAACCATCTCGCTCGAGAGATATCCTACGTTTTTCTAACTGAAGATTACGATCAAGAGATATGTCCGATCTATCACTCGCTTCGAGAGCAACAGACGAGAGCCCATCGTCAGGAACTTGTCCGAATAATGGTTAGGCAGCTCTCTGCCTAATCATCGCAGTTAAAAATATCGCACAAAGCACGAACGGTTCGTTTACTCACCGCGTAATGTATGCTTATGGATTATTTCCGTGTTGGACTCACATACGTCAAAAAGTGCAGCACCAATGAGAAGATAAGTAAGTGTGCAAACAATCAATGCTAAGGTTCGGACGTTTTGCTTCTTCATTGCTATTAATACAAATCTAGCACGCGATTCCTTGGTTTTAGTGCACTTGCTTCTTTGCCGCAGCGACCGTGCAGTTTCTCATCGACCTGAAATTTTTTTTTTAATCGAGCGTGACGCAAACAAAAAATCACACGTGAAAGCTTAGTTGTGGCTTATTATGTAATGTGTGCGGCGGTTAATTGATTTGACACAGTGAGCTACTAGAAAGATCATCGTTTAAGATCTTCTTTCTTTTCGCAACAACCAAAGGAAAACCAAACAAAATTATTTCCACAGTAAAAAAACAGCAAAGGAATGTATAAAAAAAAAAAAACAAAAAAAAACAAAAGTCCCACCTGCAATCCGAGTTTTCTTTTAGGTACGGCAGAGTTGAGCAGAATGATATGGCAGTGCTTTTGCTGTTCCCACTATTACGTTCCCTCCATCCGTCGGCTTAGCACCCCATGCTTTTACAGTCGACTAAACGCAAAAGATAAAATATTAATGAAATTGTGATAAGCAAAACTTGATGAATACTTTAAGAGAACAATTTATTATTCTCCCGATAATGTATCTGAAAGAAAACGATACGAAGCAACGAATGAGATTTGTTTGGCGGGCACGTGGATTATGAAGAGAGTGCGAAGAAAGTTTGTGGAAAAATTGTGGCAAGATGCTTCTAATAGGTCGTGATTTATATTTATACATTGCGAGATAGATTCACCTGAACGAAGAATGATAAAGCATCGCGGGATAACCAGAAGAGGGTGGCTCAGGAGGCCGTGGTCCATTTTCACGTAATGATGTCAAGTCGTATCCTCGCATCGTCACCGGGTTTGGTAAATGTGATTTCTGCCAGCTATGGGGTACCGCGCCGCCGTGAACGTCCACTTCGAAGACGGTAACCTGAAAGTCAAAACATATTTTCTAGAGCACGTAATATAAGTTTCTCTCTCTCTCTCTCTCTCTCTCACACAAATGAAATGTAACTACCAAACTAATGTCTGAGCGTCATTTCATTTTTACAGCAGTCACATGTCACTAATTAATTTCTGTCGAAACAATTATATATATATAATCTCAGTGAGATTAATTTTAAATTTTCTTTCAATATTTTTCCCTGTTGTGAGTGACTTATTTTTGCGCAAAGAGCGGTGATTTTTTCCTGGGAATTTGAATTTCAAAATCGAAGAAATTGGTAAAACGAGTGAAAATAACGAAAATTGAAGACGGGCATAAATGACTACGAAACGATTCGCTTTTAAACGGGCAACGAGAGCAACATTGCGACATTATCTCGACGATGTTGCATTTTTAACATCGACGTATATACAAGTGAAATTAAGCGCATGTAGGACAAAACCACAAGCAGAAGTAAATGTTTTTTTTTTTTTTTTTTTTTTTTGCATAGATGACACAGCGATAATATGTTAAGACGCTATTAAATACATTCCGCATGAATAACGCAAACGTGAAACAACCAAACTCCCTCCTCCCCTTCGGTATTAACATTAACACGTTAAAGTAACCGAGAAGGAATTAAAATATCACGCAATTTTCATCAGTTCAACGCGTCAGATTTAACAAACCAGTGGCGAGTAAAAATAAAGCGAACGGAAATATCGTGACAAGTTTTTATTTACACCATGACACACGACCGGAAATGCGGAAAATAAATATTACATCTCCGAACGAATAAACATTCTTCGTGAGTGAGAGTCCGACGAATTTTTTTGACACTCGCTGACAGCTCGAGTGACGAAGTTGTTGCCTCGCTCGCGTTTCGAAAACCGTCGCATTAAATGGCATGTACTAATATTTTTTCGGTTGCGCACGCGACCGAAAGGCAACGCCACGTCGAAACCGACGAGAACGATCGTCGTTATCTCCGTGGATTTTGTGCGAATTCGGATTTTTTGCTAACTAAAATATAGGAGCTCTGTTTACGACCGGGTGCGATGACAAAGGTGCGAACCGTCCCGCGAACGTTTTTTTTTTTTGTCTCTCGTCGATTTCGGAGCGGCGTGAAAAAAAGGATGCGTCAAGAATAGAGAGAGAGAGAGAGAGAGAGGAGAGGGAGGAGAGAAAGGGGGAGGAAGAGAGATAGCAGCGAGGAAAGGAAAAAGCAGCACTACACACACACACACACACATTCGTTATATCGTTACCTTTTACATTACGCGGCAAGATGGAAGAAAAATCCGTCCACGCCATTCTGTCTCTCGAGCACTGAGTTAATGTTAACAGAACGACGGGGAAAAACGCACCAGAGTATTACACACGGAACGCACTATTTCTACCAGCGAGAGATATATATCTTCCGCTATATCTCCGGACTCTCTCTCTCTCCTCTGCCCGCCTTCGTGATACGGCGACGAGCACAACGTCGTCGCTGTCGGGAACACGACGATCGCTAACGGGACAAGACGATGACAATGACGACAAATAATGAGCAATGACAATGACGCGACGACGAAGTCGTGACAGAAATATCGACGACGTCGTCAATGGCGATGTGGGACGTGTGATTATGAGGGAAAAGGAAAAAGAAAAAGAGCGCCTCCCTGCGGCATTCAGAAGAGGGAGACGATCCAGCATCCGCCCATAACAGCGTCCGGATAACGACTGAGAAGAGAGAATCTGCGTGAATTGTTACAGACGGTCGTTCCCATTTCGGCCAAACGGGGCGCCACCGTGGAGTATCGTCCTTTTCTTCGTTGAGAAGCAGACGGAAAAATCACATCGAGATGTATAACGCGGTGAAACGCTGTATGAGATATTATTTTTTTAATTGTAACATAAGAGAGAGGAGGTAACACAATTGAAACTTGAATGTTTTTTTATTGTTTATATCTCTTTTTGAAATACATACATAGTGTTTAAGTGATGCTTCACGTAAGGATGCCACACGTGCATTTTTAACCACACGCACGCACACACGCACAATTCAAACAGTTTCTTCATACATTTCTCAGATTGTTAAAATAAAAAGGGAAGAGTAAAACAAAACTATCTGACGTAGAAATTTTGGAATTGAATTTAATTCAAAATCTAATGTGTTAATTTAAAGAAATGAGCACGTGTATCTACTGCTCTCGACTCACACAGTCTTGTATTACATTTCTCTATCTCATTTAGTTGAAATACTATTAGATGCTGTACAATAATTTACATTTTATCTGTTCAATTTGTGCGTGTAGCTTTTATTTAACTTGTATATAAATTCAGAACAAGCAAATTGTAAGCAACACGACGGAATCAAGAAATTGGCAGCAGAAAGATTTTCCGCACACACGTGTATCTCGATCCGCTAACTTATTTATACATTCCGCTGACTAAGCCTATAAAACCGAGGTCTTCTCTCTGTCTTATATACATTGTGTTTCATCAATTATATTCCATTTAAACGCATTTGAATAGGCAGATCTTTCCTGGCTTCTAATCGTCAATCCGTCGCTCCCAGCAGATTCTCATCAGCATATAAATTTACGGATTGCGGCAGTTGTTTTTTTTTTTTTTTTTTTTTTTTTTTTTTCGTCAGCAACTCGTTAATAAATACTGCAATTATTGTACAACGCCGTTACGACGCGGCGTCTTCGCCACAACGTACGTTGAGAGTCTCCGTTTTACCTCATTCTCTCGTGATCGTTATCGCGATTTATTTTTGGATAAGCAATAATTATTAATTGAAGTCAAGTAGTGTCGTCTTTCAAACGACGCAGTCTATGAACGCGCGAGCTCGTATATATAGTCGCTCCATTAAAAGAGCGTTCCATTATACGCGCGTACAACAACAACGGCGCGAACTTGTTTATCTTGTTCAATCATTATAATGCAATGCCTTTGACTGCGAGACGGAGAATGGCACAAAGGAAAAAAAAAAAAGAGTACACTAAAGAGTACGCGAAAACTAAAGTGGATGCAGTAATGACCCCGGGTGTCGGAATGCCGGGGGAAAATGCCACTTCATAATTACAAGCCGTACCATATATACATGTGATATGACTCCAACATGATCTATTGCCAAGGGGTCATACCTGTGTGTACATATACTGAAAAGTTTATTTTCAAATTATTCACCCGTTAAGTGATTCATCCGTGCGCTCGCTCAAAAATAGGTTTTTCAAAATTAACATTCTTTTCTTTCTCTCTCTCTGCGTAAACATCTGTTGGCTGTGTCACCACGCGATTAAAACTTTTAGATACTCCAATTATTACAAGATCTGCCAGCTCTATCTGTAAATTAACTTTCTGTATTCTTACGTAAAAAATTACATAATAGTGTATTTTGTTCCTCGTGGACTTGGGATAAATTTTCAAATTTAGCTTGCGAAGTAGCTAGTACGCGTATGTAATTTTAATGTTCAGTACATCATGAACGTCTTTCCCTACCGGATGTAGAAGTCGAGTGAACTTCTGTTTCTTTCCTCTGTTCTAATCGCGAGATTTTTCCGGGATTTAGCTCCGGGAAGAAAAATCAGTCGTCGAAACACACAGGCCAGGTTTTGTTTTTGTCCAAATGCGTCGCGCGCGTGTGTCCACCCCATGTCGCGTTTCAATCCAGGGTAGGGAGAGAAGATGTGTTATTGATCCTTTCGGCTCTCTCCCTCTCTTTCGTACGCCACACGGCGACGACGATAGAGAGAGAGAGAGCGGCGCACCGAGCGTCTCCCGGCGTGTCCGCAACGAGAGCTCACGGCGTAGTGAAGAGAAGTTCTCTCCCGTTGGCAGCCCTTGTCGCGTACATCGACGGCTGCACAAGGGACAGCTGTACAAAAGAATACTCTTCGCCAGAGAGCGGCGTGGCAGTGCGCAGTGAACAGACCTGAAAACGGAGGTCCACGGAACCTGCCGAGCGCAACCGAGGTCGCGAACGTCGACCGAGTGTCCCCTCTCTGTCTCTCCTTTTCTCTCTCTCTCTCTCTCTCTCTTCCTCGATTGGCACTCCGATTACTCCGAACACTTACTGTGGATGTCACTTGGGTTGTTCTGTGTTTCAGTGCATGCACAACGGCCGGCCGGTGTGCATGTTCGCTGAACTACGGTGGTGTGTTGTGTTTTCGAGAGAGTGGGTCCTCTTCGCGTGCGGAGAAAAAAACGCGTTTGCGCTTTCGCTCGCGCGATTTTTGTTTTATCGACGCGCACGCACAACAATGCCGGATATTGTGCCGGTCGTGAGCCAGAGTTGAACGTGATTCCGAACGACGTCGTCGAGGAGGTTTCCCCGGGGGAGGGGGGCTCGCTGTCGCTCTCTCGTTTCCACCCAGATCTCGACCCCGGCGAGTTGCAGGCACGCGATCATGGGGTTCGCGGACCTGCCTCGGAGAAAATCCGGCCGCGTTCTCCGCACGGGCGTTACCCCTCGGTGGCAGTTCGCCTTGTGTAATAGCCGCTGCGAGTCGTCGCACGAGGAGAGCCAGACTCTCTTCGACCCGACGAAGGTATATCTATGTACATGTTCAAGGAAAGGAAAAGGAAGCGAGAAATATAGATTGTGTGTGCGTGCGTGCGCGCGCGTGTGTGTGCGAGAGCATGAGCGCCTTATTTATTGCATTCGAGGGTGTCAAAACAATATTGTGTGCCAGCAGATCAAAGATTCTGGGCAAAGCGCTTCGGGGGCGCTGTTATAAAAGTAGGAGCGCATCGTAGGAGCAGTAGGTCGAGAAGAGAAGAGAGAAAAGCAGGGATAATGTACGTATGTATAGGTAGATGGATAGATGGATGAATAGATAGGTGAATCGAATGGATGATTAAATAAATTAATGAATAAAAGTCTGGATGGTTACGTGGATCAGTAACCAGAGAGAGAAAACGGAGACGTGCGAATGTAAAAGCTTGAGAAAGAGAGAGAGAGAGAGAGAGAGAGAGAGAGAGAGAGAGAAAAGTAAGAAGAGAAGGGAGTTTAATAGAGCGAATTGCGAGGATATCACTTCGATTGTCGTGCGTGCAATAATAACACGTCTCTTTCGCGGTGAAAACAGCAAATGCAAAAGAAACAATTGAAACCGAACGTTGTATTTTCTCTTACGACTTACAAGAGAATGTAATGTATTTTCGATCAATGTTGTTTTTTTGTGAGAAAAATTCCTGCGAAAAAAATCCGAGAGTCGTTACGCAGCAACAATATAAAGTAGGTTTTATTATTATTATTTTTTTTTTTTTTGTATCTTTGCCTCTTACATGTTTGTTTCCATCAGATACTAGATATCGCTTGCAATTATCTTTTAGCTTCTATCAAAAGAATTGAGAGATCGGATCAGAGTCTCTGTAACGACGTGCGGAGAAAAACTGAGAACAAAATAAAAAAAAACAATACTTTAGAAAATTATTTTCGATCTTCAGGCTAGCCAAGTGAATTATAATCCATTCGACAAATTAATGATTGTATTAATAAATTTATTTATACGCAGTTGTCACGGTATAATCCTTTGTAAATTTTTAATTTTAATTTGTGTTACATAACGGAGAGGGTTGAGAGGAAGAAAAAGAGTGAAAGAAAGAGAGAGAGAGAGAGAGAGAGAGAGCGCGTTGCTCGCAGTTATATCAATTTACATTAAATCAGTTATTATTAAAAATATATATGATTTTTATAATTTTCTCTATTTCTTTGGTAATTTAGTTTATTATAATTGTGATTGCGTAATTGTACTCTTCGAATGATATATCGCGACTCCGGGAATGATTACGTAGATTTTTTTTTTTTTTTATAACAATCATTTTCCGATAATAAAATGATTGCAATATAATTGTACGTAAGTTTGCATATTAATTTCTTCCTATGTAAAAACTACAACATCTCGTTACAATTCTCTCGGTTATGATAACTAATGGGTGTATAATTGCAACAATTAGCAACAATTCAACGAACGATCATTTGTTTGAACGGTTAAAATGGAGCAATTACGTACTAGTGTAAATTTAGGAAACGTTTCTCGAATGCTCGAAAAGCATTTCCAGACAAAATTCTGCATTTTGTATTTTATTTTTCTACCACGCGCCGGATCCTGAGGTCGTTTTGGGACAAAAATAATCAAAATGTCGAGGACGTTTGTTGAAAATACAAGTGTTCAAAGCTGGCGAATCGCAAATCGTCCCAAGCGTTTTTGCGCGCTCACGAGATCCTGAAGGTGCCCCCGAAATATCGACCAGTTCTCTTAAATACTGACATAATTTTGTATATACGACGTGAGAGATTACCGGAATTGCTTCTCAATGTTGTGTCACTTGTATCCGCGGACATTTGATTTGTTGTTCTCGGACGGCGCAACGACAATTAATGAAGTATCCGCATCAAAACACAATAGTCGGAATTACAAGTCCCCTCTCTTCCCGGGTTTTGTCATCATCAAAGCGCGTACAAAATGCGTAACAAACGAATGACATCTTCTGTATGGTGAAATGTATTTATAATAAAATAATAATCGCGATATGGTATCGTTTCTACGATTACGATAAGATAGAAAAGAATGAACACATATCGATAAAATACACAACTTTCATATGGCGGTAATTTATTCAGAGAAATATCGTGAATAACACGCCACACAGTATTATATTCTCCCATCAACGTTTTGATATTTCGTTAAATATTCCGATTAATAATTTTTGCGCGCTGTATTTTCATATTTCGATTAAACAACTGTCCGTAAAAATTAGCAGTCGCTGAAAATTAAATATTTTTGTGTTAGATATATTTTGTTTTTTGTTTTATATCACGGAAGGAGAGCAAATCGTTTCGTTCGGATTTGTCGAAGCTACTAAATTTAGACAGGAGTGTCCGAGAGCAGATATTATATTAAGATGTAAGGACCGCATTGATGTAAATCAGAGGAGACGTCCAAATATTTGCAAAATGCACGGGAGGAATATTTTTAGAAAATTGTTACGAGACATCGCCGCGCAAAATAATATTCAATATGATGCACCGAGAAAACGACGGGTCTTTCCGTAATGAGCCCGGTGTATTTTATTTGTCGCCTGTCGTTTGCCAACACACGTCCGTTGTAAGAGGCCGAAAAGCGACAATTTCAGATGATAATATTCTTCCTCCTTATTTTCTATCTCACAAGATAAACATCCCGATGACCGGATATTTATTGAGGAAACAATTACTGAAGATGCGAAAATTTATCACAACATTTTCACAATGGTTTTTTTTTCACGTATATTTTAGACGTATTTTTAATTATATATTTGTCTCCAATTTTACATTATATGTAATTGTTTGTTTTTTAAATGTCCAGCGGGGACGTTTCGTTCTAAAAAAAACTTCAGGCGTGTACCAAACACAAAAAGTTGTTTACTCTCATCTCTTCTTATTTCTCTCTGTTTCTCGCTTCCTATCGTGGTCGTCGCGATTTCTTCTCCTTGTTCAGTCATTGATCTTTCCGTCATTTCCGTCGTTCAGCTGACATGCGATGCCGGCGCGGCGTTAACGTTAAGAGTGCGGGAATAAAATAAAAATAAGCGCGCGCGCGCGCCAACGAAGAATATATATCGGGAGTGCAAAAATACATGTATGTAAATCGAGGGGACGCAATGATGTGAGAGAAGAGAGAAAAACAAAATACGAAGAGGAGGCGCGAGACAAGAAGAAGAAGAAGAAGACGACGAAGTTTACTTCTTCGGCAAAAGTAGCGAGAAACGTGCGCGTAGAGCAGCAGCAGCAGTTTGACACACGCGAAGCTGGCGGCCCAAGCACGTGACAACAATTTTCGCGGGTCTCGGACCCGCCGCCGGGCCAATGGCGGGTCGCTTTCTAGCCGAGGCAGTGCGACTGGTATGCAGTGCGGTCTGTGTGCCGTCGTCGCCAGTTTGTTCCGTCGGGCTATGTGCATCGCAGGCAGTCGGCGCGGCTCCGGGGAATCCTGCTATCAGGAATTGGCCACCGATGTGCAAGGCAGACGGCACTCGCAGATGGAATCTGCGGACATTGAGTTTGTCAAAGCGACTAATATTGCGGAGAGAATGAAAAACGTTGTTCAGCCACAAGAGGTGAGAAACGATTGCGGAACGCGATATTGTTTTTAACAAGTTGTAATTACCTTGTTTACATAAAAGTCACGAACTGCCACTTCCTTGCCTCGTCGATTTTCAAACTTGTCAAACGTAACTTGAACCGGAGAAGAAGGTTTTAATGATGGAAAAAATATTTAAATTTCCGAGAACAATTGTTTTTACTTGGTTTTCTGATAATACAAAGACACGTGGTTAATTTAAAGAACGTCGTTTGAGAGGCAAGGAAAAACGTCATATTGGAACTGGCCGATTAGAAATAAATTTTGAACTTGTTTAAGAGAATTTAATTTGTCAACATTTGTCTTCTGTTTTATTTTGTATCTATTTTGACATAATCGCACTTTGATTTCACGACGCG
Source organism: Pseudomyrmex concolor (assembly GCA_014839585.1). Lineage (NCBI taxonomy): Eukaryota > Metazoa > Arthropoda > Insecta > Hymenoptera > Formicidae > Pseudomyrmex > Pseudomyrmex concolor. Next base: position 10,943 of record QVOB01006249.1, read on the forward strand.
AGAAATCTATTGCTTCGAATAGACTTTGCACTATGTACATATATCAGATAAAGCTCTAAAAGCACTTTCATTTAGAAGAACTTTCTTGATAAATCGTGCACCAGGAAGCGGTAATTGAGTATCGTCTTCTGGAGAGAAAGAGAAGACGGAGTTCCCTTCTTTACGTGCCTTCTCTACGCATTCTCTTCGAATTCTTGGGCAACTTACCAAGTAACTTTCATACAGAAGACGTTGCAAGTGAAAGAAAAAAACAATATAAAAGAAGAAGAGAAGTTACACACTGTTCCTCCAGAAGATGCTACTACTTGTCCTTATAATATCTTGGTGATTTTGTCACTCGGCCTTTAAAATCTCCGTCTCGAATTCGAAGGCCGGTGTACGTTTTCAAATATTTGTATTTTTTTTACAAAGTTTGCAAATATCGATGTATGTTTTATAGGCCGTATATGGTAACTGGGAAAATATGAAAACTAAATAAAAATACGTAAAAAAAAAATATGTAAATAATTATATCATATATAATTTTAATCAAAAAACGCTGTTTCTGCTAAATATATATGTCGAAGATAAACACGAGTTATAAAGTAAATTTAACTATTTTAATATTTAGTTTTTTTCTCACTAAAAAATATTGAACTCTATCTTGCACTTGTGATATCGTCTTGATCGATACGAAATATCAAGCTAATGCGAAGTTGCTTTAAAGTTATAAAAAGATACTCTAACAAATAACATACACAAGTTGATAAACATTAATAAACATTACGCTAGCGCTATTAGATGAAAGAGGCCCAAGTCGGACCCAAAGCGTGAAGTGGAACAGACGCACACATACACACAGAAGGCGGATAAGTCTACCACAATAATCTCGGGAACTACTCGCAGACGTAAACAAGGCTTGAGTTACGACGTCGAAGAGGATAATGCGCGGCATTATATCTGCTACTGTACATTTTCATGCGTAAAAATTTCGCATTTCCACAATGTCGGTGCGTTTCTCACAAAGCTTTATAAAATTGAGTTTCTCTCAATTCTGTCTGTGTATTTGCTCAGGAAATATACACTTGCAAATCGTAAATATATGTATATCTGTGAGAAAACTATAGACGATGCATAAGACATTTCACTTATTTACTTTGTTGTTGATTGCTATTTATAGAAATTTTTATTTTTCAAGCGTGCAACACACCAAAAGCTTAATTAGGAAGTTTACGAGCAAAGTCTTTTTTTTTTTTTTGTGAAACCGATGTTACCAGTTGGAAAACAAAAATCACGCACGCGCACGTTTCTGTTTATTTATTTTTCTTTTCTTTTTTTTTACAAAATTTACTTCTTCAAAGAATGCGTTTTAAAACGATCTTTCAACGACTAAAGCAATCTTTATTAAGATGGTTTTAGCGCCACCTTGAAAACGCATTACCTTGAAAATATCGCTCTCCGAGGGAAAATTAGCTTCCCGTGTGTCTTCTCTTTAAAATAAAAAAAATAAAAAAAAATAAAAAAAAAAGAGTAACATTTCTTTACGACAATAACAATATAATATTCACAATGCAATATTTATCTCTCTCTCACATGAAGAAACAAACTGTGTAACCACGTATATATATATTGTTTCTATTGCTATTTGCATTTAGTGTAAAATACATATGTGCTCTAAGCAAAAGTTAATCTTTCCGCTTATCGTTGTTGCAGAGACGGATTGCCGAGATAACAGTGTACAGCGAGGAGCAGAACGCGGTGTTCGTACGTATCTCTGGTGAGTAATTCTCTTCGCGTCACATCAATACATATCGGGGACACCGCGTAGTATAATGATGTTCAAATTAGCAATAGAGACGCGCGAGAGATTTTTTTTTTTTTTTGCGATGAGCGATCGGTTTCGAGCGAAAACCGATCGGAACAAAATAATCAGACGAAGAGTGATGGAGATTCGAAGACGAAGATTTCGGACCAACGAATATAGATTTCAACAAAAATCGCTGCAACAAATAGGCAAATATTGTGGCATATATCCCGGTGCATGCGCACTGACACGCGGAGCGATTTTTCTCTGCATTCGACGCATTCTTCTCTCATCCAGGCTGCCGACGGTCGGCCGACCTGAAACACGGCATGGTATAGACATTAGCGTAACTCTCCGTAGGTATCTTTGATGTTAATGAAGCTTAAAATGGAGTTAAATTTAAATTATTTTTTTAAAATTGTACGCAATACGTAGCGCGTATATCATGTAACGAGTTGGAGAAAGGAGACGAAAAGAGAAAAAAAGAGAGCGAGAGAAAAATTCAAATCCCACTTTATTTTTGAGTTTGGTTTCAATTCAACTGGAATTGTCAAAGTTGTGCGCGGCAACGCTGGCGTGTGTTTGCATTGCGCTCGAATGTAATAATCCTCAAAAAGTATATTTAATAAAGTAATTGCGTTTTAATTTGATTTAAAACAAAAATAACTTTTATATTAAACTGGGACGCTTCGCTGAGTTTTTTTTTTTTTTTTTTATCGCTGCAAACGGAACGACAATCATATACAAAAGAATATACGCTCCGGAAGTGGGTCGACAAAATAAGTTATGCCTTCGTGGCGCATGAGGATAGATTTAATCGTTTCTCTTTTAATTTTTCTTATGGTACGTACGCGCGAACGTTTTTAAAACGAAGGAAAATAGGGCTTTCAGATATTACATCAGGTGCGCGCGTGAAAACAAGGCCAATGAGAACCGAACGAGGTTGGTTAAAAAAAAAACTCTTCTTATGTTATTAATTACCTCATTGTCATACATTTCGGCTTTCTCAAAGTGTGCGAAATAAAATAGATTAAGACATTAACGTATAATATAAAAATAAAATGTAAAGAGAAAAATCTTTTTTTCTTTTCAACATAGAACACAGAGACCTCGCTCTCGTTGACCTTGTTTTCACGTGTACACTCTTGATTTAAGATCATCTTTGTCACGAAGGTGCAAGCAATTGTCCCAAATTCTCGTATGTCTTCTTCTTCTTCTTGTGTCTTTCTTCTAGTCTAAGATTATGTTCCTCCTCTTCTGTTGCTTTCTCGAGTGAGAGAGCGACCTAACAATGATGCAGTCCTTTTGATCCGCATCCGGAGCAATGACAGCTGCTGTATTTTCGTTGGCAGAAACGAAACATTTTTTATCCCGTGTAACGTTTCGCGTGAAAATTAGCTTGAAATATTATTTTCAAACGACCTTTTCGCGCGCGCGTCTCCGTATGTTAATAAATAAAAATTTCAATCAGCTCGCGCGCAAACAAAAATTACTTGTCGGTAATAAAATATTATTGAAAGTAAACAGCTCGCGAATAAAATTGCCTCTAGCTTTGAATATATTATTTATAGTATCCAGCACGCGAATAGATCGCTTCTGGCTTACAGTATTATTTCATGCAATTCAACAACAAATTGCTTTTGGCTTTGAATATTACTCGCGGCCTGTAGTCCCTTCCCTTCCCCCGTGATTCACGAACAAATTGTCTTCGGTTCGCGCATATTATTCGAATATAATATCGATGCGAATCAGCTCGCACACACGTATCGCCTTTTTACGCTCTCCTTAAGCAAAAGTATAATTAAAAGTAAATTACGTAACTAATGTACCGAAGTGCAATAATGATTACGTAATTAACCGTATAGTTTACCTCGTATAATTAAGTTTTAACTCATTTTGTGTACAGGCGCGCAAAGAAGTAGAAAAAAAAAAAACTCGATAATATTGCGCGCTGTGCCGCCTCGCAAACCGTGTGTTCACAAAGATGAATTTATTAATATACTAATCGGTGTACATCGTGTAATTTCGCACTTCTGCTGTTTCTCGCGCGTAATTTGCATGCGTGTGCAACGCGTATATATATCTCGCGCTGCATCTCGCACCCACTGTGCAGATGAGACAAGGATGAGAGAAACGCGCGCGACTGTGTTTTTCTTTGTCATTATCGTATCTTCTACTTTGTTTCTCTCTTTTATTTAAAGTCTCAACCGGACTTTTGTTCGAGAAATAATTGTAACAAAGTATTTTTATACAAAAAAACTAATAATTGAAAGCGTTAAAAAAAAAAAAAATAATCTGAAGAAATTTTCACATTTAATATTTTACTTATCAAATAATTATTTCTTTAACAAATGTGTTAGATAAAACTTGAGAAAAATCAAAAGTTGATCTTTTACAAGATAAGATATCAAGGCGATTCCCGCATTTGTTTTGTTACAGACAGCAGAGTATTTCATAATTCCGGAACATCCGCGACGTTATCGGAAGTCCGTGATGAATCTGCAACGAGACGTTTATCGGACGCGGACCAAATCCTGCTGGAAAATCTAGACGTCAATCGATGCAGGACCAGACACACCGGTCGATTTCTGACGATGCACAAACGACGACGTAAGAGACTCACCACGAGATCGTTGAATCAAGAGCGCGGTATCTTGGACGACATCTTCCACGGATTGGTGCAGGTAATATCAGAATCGAAGAAGCTTCTCCAAGTTTCGCGCGTATGTGTTTGTTCACATAAAGTAAAAAACCGTTTCACAGTCAAGTCCGATTTATTACGTGTATTTAGTGCGTGTTGCAAAGAGCTGGAAACTGGCGATTCAACGCTTTCACGCTCGAAACGCTTACGGGCGGTGAGTATAATTGAATTTGTAACAAACACATGTTGTATTTTTGTAACAATCTCAATCAAATTCGTGTTTAATTCGCAGGTCGTTCCTTGCCGGTATTGTGCGTCCATCTTTTTCACTGGTACGGACTTTTGCAACACTTCAACTTGGACGTGGTGACAGTGTGGAAGTTATTCAGTAAGCGATACATTTTAAAATATATTTATATATTGTTTTTGAACAAGCTTAAATTTAATCAACTCAGAATGAAGTTCACGTAAAGCAAGTTTTGCAAAGTCATTGATCTTTTAATGTCATATCTTGTCAATTCGATGTAACTGTTTGCTCGTAGCTTTTATCGAGGAGGGTTATCATAGTATAAATCCTTACCACAACAGTATACACGCTACGGATGTCACACAGGCAATGCATTGCTTCCTCCAAGAAAACAAGGTACAATTTTTTACATAAAAAAGTTGTACCCTAAATCATAAAGTGTCCTTAGCAAAAATAAACGTAATCATATCATAAATTTGCAGATTAAGAAACATCTGACCAATTTAGAAATAATGGCTTCCTTGATAGCAGCTGTAACGCACGATTTGGATCATCCGGGTGTGAATCAACCGTTTCTCGTCGCGACGAGTAATCACTTGGCCGCGCTTTATCAGGTAGAAACTTTTTGAATATGCATAATGAAGACTTTTATCGCGTTTTTGCGAGCAATTAGCAGACCAGCTCGGTTTAAATTGGATAATTGGATTTTCAGAATACCTCGGTTCTCGAAAACCATCACTGGAGATCGGCCATAGGATGTCTCTTGGAGAGCGGTGTCTCAGCGCAACTACCCGCTCACGTGAGACCGGAACTTCAACGGCACATCAGCTCATTGATCTTGGCCACGGACATCACCAGACAGCAAGAGTTCCTCACACGATTCAGGGTACGCCTCAGAAATTAGAGATCAGTTTCTGTTTTTTTTTTCTTATCTGATGAAGTAACAATTCGCGTTTCTCTTCGCAGGATTATTTGAGCAACGATTCGCTCGAAATGACATGCGCGGAAGATCGCCACTTCATTCTGCAGATCTCTCTGAAATGCGCTGACATTTCGAACCCGTGCAGACCCTGGGACATATCGAAGAAGTGGTCCTACAAGGTTTGCGAGGAGTTTTTTAGACAGGGCGATTACGAGCGTCGTTTGAATCTTCCGGTCACGCCGTTATGCGATCGCCACACCACCAGCATCCCGAAAATCCAGGTTGGCTTTTTCAAGCACGTCGTCACTCCCCTCTACGTCGAGTGGCATCGTTTCCTCGGTGGCGGTCTGAGCACGTCGTTAATGGAATATCTGAAGGCTAATCAGAAGAAATGGGAGGCTCTGATCAATCAAGAGGCGGCTGAGGAAACGGAAACCGAGATTTCCGAGCTGGACGAGGCCGAAGCTGTCGCCAGTTCTGGCGAGGAAACGGGCGTCGATGAGGATTCGGGCAGCATCGATTTGCTAATACCGGCGGCTTACGTGCAATCATCGCGCATGCCGACACTGCCCGGACGAATGGGACTGGATTGCGTCGGCCGACGTCATTCTGTACCTCTGAGCGTGCCGAAACCGTTGAGTTTACCCTCGCGCCAGTCTGCTAGGAGAGAAAGTCTGCCGAGCGAGCAGTTGAAGATGAAGAATCCAATGTTGAAGCTGGAGGATGAGCATCGAGAACCGAGCTCGTTGTCTCTGTTGTCCTCCAGAAACAGCATGGTCGAGTCGCCGAATGTCAGCACTTCCGAAAGACCGGTCAGCGCGGAAAATCTTCTGCCCGAGCCGACTATAGCCAGTATTACCAGCAGCAGCGAGGCGACGAGATTGAACGCGGTTTTGCAGTCGGACAACATCAGTGTGCAAAGCGCGCCGAGCAAACAATTGACGCGGCAGCAGACCTTCCCTCCTTTACAGTCGTCCGTGAGAACGAGATACATGTCAACGACCGCGGAGATGTCGCAGTGTTACACGCAGATGTTAAAGGAGACCGACAGCGTTCCCTCCAACTGCTCGATTCTCCCGAGAAACAAATCGTGCTCCAGCGACCGATGTTTGTCGGCCTCGTCGTCGCAGTGTGATCCCGATTTGTGCAATCAAAAGACGTCGCCGAAGATTCTCTCGAGAGAATTGCTGATGGTGGATTTGCCCATGAAGAGACGAGGCTCAACTCTGTCGGATACAATTAAACAGAAGCACGGCTCGGATCGTCGCTTTTCCATGCAAACCGTTCGCGCCGACGACGCGCTTTTCAAGCATCGTCACAAACGACCTTCCTCCGCTCAAGATTCCGATTCCATGCAGATGTTTTACGCTACGCTAACAGGATCTCACAGTGACAAGAGCAATCGTATTTCCGATACGGTTCTCGCGGAACAATACAACTCGGATTCGGATTGCAATGTCGAACTTAAGTGTCGCGATGTAAAGTCAACAATCGAGGAACCACAAACTACTACTATTACGTTCAAACAGTCCGAACAAACGGATCAATGTACTTTATCGACTAGTAACATGTGTTCCGCACAAGAGCGAAGATATTCAACTCCTACGACAGAGTGCAAAACTGACTACACAGGTAGACGGTACACCACGATACCCGTGACCTCTGAGCTTAACACTCACAAAGTGTTCTTTATCGGTAGTCCCCCCGATACGTCGCCACCCAATCGTAGCACGTCCTCAAGTGATAGTGGTAGTGAATTAAAACGAACTATCGGTGATTCGAGTAACGAAGCCGGTGTCAAACGAGAGTTAGATTGCCTGAAGGACAAGAATCCCAAAATAGCAAAGATGGATTTCGATACGCGTATGAAGGAGAACGTTGATCCTCGCAACGATGACTTCGCTAAAGTATTAACGTCTCGTAGAAGCAGTCAGGTAACTGAGCAATTAACTAACTTTCACAATTTCTGAAAAGACAAATTTGTTGTTTTTGCAGCTGTGTTGGATAATATTATACGTTATTGAGAAAAGCATATATGTGTGTTTAACTCGTTGGGAAATTCATAGGGATGGGCAAGAAGACGCGGATCAGCTCCGGTTGGTCTTCTGTCTAGATTAGATGACTACACTTCAGCGTCTGTATCTACCAAAATTGATATTTGTAGACGTGGATCTGTACCCGTTGATATCGCCAAGCAAGGTGCGTATTATATATCTTTATCAATGAATGATGCGTGTCGGGATGTATAATTTCCATTTATTTGCATTTTAAATTATTAGTTTTTTACATGTTAGGTGGATCCTGCAACCGGTTCACCTTAAGTTCTCGGGGAGATAATTTTTCAGCTTTAAGAAGAGCTAGTCTTCCGCAAGAAACTACGTTAGGAAATCTTCTGGGCAATGTTGTCACTTTAACTAGTAAGCCGATTTCAAGTAGCAAAAAAACTTACAAGAATATCAAATTGCCACAATTTTCTTACATTCCAATGTGTCGTTTTTTCAGGCGAGCGTCATAGTTTTTCAGTGAATAATAACAACAATAATAACAATAACACTAGTAGCGGCAACAATAATGGCATTAACAGGTTGTTCGACAACACCTTTTCCGGGATGCTCTCGCCGAGACGGGGGTCGGTACCGGCAGACATATCTGAGTTGCGCCGCGATCTGTTGGCGCGAAACAATGTAAATAACAAGTCGCGAAATCGCAAAAAAGTGTTGAAAAGACGAAGCAGCGGGGGTCCGGAAATGTTTATCGGAATATCGACCACCGACGGGAACGACAACGGCACGTGGTTCAAGTGGAAGCGGGAAGTGGGAAAGCGCGATCCCGTTCCCGAAACGTTCATCAAGCGACGAGGATCCCTACCGATAGAAATGGCTGTTTCACATGCTGGTCAGTTAAAACTCTAGATAAATATGATATTGCAATATTAATATGTATCAAATTTTATTTGCCAGATAAAAACCAAGTCTCGTCCATACATATCCTTGAATCTTAATTAATCCAATTCAAAACATCGTTCTCTCTCTCTCTGTTTTTTGTTTTCGCGGATCTGACAAAATTCCTGTTTGTTTGCTATAGGATCAACATCGGCGCCACGTAAATCTAGCTTGTGGCGACTTTAGAACGCTATGAAAACACATGAGGACCGTCCACACACACACACACACACACATACTACCAGCAATTAACAACAACGTGTCACATCCACAAAATAACAGTCTTTCTTCGCGTTAACATCTCATCGGCGTATCGTCATCGTCAGCGATCATTGATCACTAAAAAAAAAAAAAAAAAAAAAAAAAAAAAAAGATAAATAATATTATTATTATCATCGATTTGTTTTTCAAATGTTAAATAATTGTGAGAATAATAAGCCAAAACCTGCACTGGAACCACACGTTCAATTAATAGCAAAAGTACGATACGTGTAATTGTAATATCGTTAAGTATTCGTATCTATTGTAGGCGAAACCAAATTATTCGGACAATTCATTTTATATTATTAATCGAAAAAACATTTTTAAATTATATTACATATATATATATATATATATATATATATATATATAGTGTAGTCACTATATTTATATATATATATATATAAATATAGTGACATAAATAACGAGCATCAAAATGTTAAAAAAGTTCGTTGAACGTCGCAGTGGTGTTGGGAAAGATGCGAGCGAATTTCACGTTCTGTCACGTAACATCGGCTCACTCCCTTCACATACTTGATCTCGATCCACCAGCAGTTCCTGAGCCAGACCATTTCCTTAGCTAAAGCTCAGATCTGTCATTCGACGTGTTGTCGCGTAAACACGTTCGCGGCGTGACTCTATATACAGATCGTCGATTTGTATCTTTCCAAACGCCACTGTACATCACATCTAGCTAGGAACATCTCAAAATAAGTGCCGCTTGAAATAATATAATTGCTAAATATAGAAATATACTTCGAAATCACTTCCAATAATCGTGATTTTGACATACGTTGCCAAGTTCGTAATTCTAAGTAACTTTCACAAAATCTTAGCCGTAACTGTCTCTTTCTCGTAACTGTTTCTACTTTCCTATTACGAGCTCTTCTTCTTTCACAACTTTTTCTACACCTCGTCACGACTTTTCTACACGCACCTCTCCTCTCATCCTTTCCGGAAAGTAAACCTTACGGTTCGCACTCTCGGTTTGCGTCTGCCGCATCACGTCTCTAATTGCGGACGCAAACCGTTGTATCAATTGTTGTAAAATCAATCTAGTCAGCGTTTCGTCTTTTGTAACGAGCGCGTGTTCGGAATAAACCGCGCGTTCGGTAATAAATATGCATGAGCGTATTCTGCTCCGCCGAGACATTTGCGCGATAACATTCTCTGCACACACACACACACACAATGATATCAAAATTACTCCTCAACGTGCGACGATATCATCACGGATAATTAATATCCACAATGTGTACATACTATAATAATAAAAACAACTGATATAAAAGGATATTAGACGAAATACTGATATTAGAGAACGTAATGCGCGCATTAGAGCTATCGGAGTTGTCATGAAAACAATATCTCGAGCCGCTACCACACCTCGAAACGCACACTTTAGGCTAATACCTGACACATCTTCTAAACCAGTTTGTAATTCAGAATTTGTTGTATAGTCTCGTCATTTTATGGTATATATGTGTACGCACATAAAAAAAAAAAAAAAAAAACATTTAACAACACGTGCGTGTTGAAATTTTTGTCTTCAAATGATCTCGAGTATCTCTGTACTACAGATGTGCGCACAAAAAAAGAGTCTGGAATATTTTATACGTATATTTTGACACATCGGTTATGAAATAACTCTCGTATACGATTCATTTCTTGATCATCTCGTCTTAATACTTTTATAGCAATTAGAAAGCGACGTAACACTTTTGTTTACTTCTGCAGAAATTACACACAGACGAGATTACACTCTCAATAGTTCTAGTGAATAATTTGATATGTGTATATATGAAATGTGTATATGTATTTCATTGATATATATGTATGTCAATGAAAAATTGAATATATACACATATTTTATAATTTACGTTAAATTATACATCACAACAAAATTTATTAAATAACATGTGACTGCTGTAAACTATCTTACAAACCGTCGATTTGTTCAAATATTACTATATTTTTCTATGCAGAATGACGAGAGAGGAATTGATACGAAAGTAACACTGACCAGAAGTAACTGACACCTATCTTTAGAAACGAGACGTTTTCAAGTATGTGTAAAACATCTTACAAAATCATTTAACGTCGGAAAAAAATCAATTTTGTATAATTTAGTTTTAATAGTTTTAATAGTTATATTTCAGTATTTCAAACGGCAGTTATCTAGAGACATGCGTATTGTATTAATCGAAATGTACACACATACACGCGCGCGCGCGCGTCGAGAAAGAAGAATGAAGAAGCGGACGAGAAAATAAGGACGACAAGAACGAGATGAGAATACGGATTACACTGTCATGTATACACAGGGTTTAATAAGTTAATACGAAGATTTTTTAATATAATTGAAACGATTAGAGAACGATTAGAAAGACGGGAGGTAGAGAAGAAAAAAAGACTGGTAGAAGACATTCACTGTTATAAAATATGTAATCTAAAGAAGAAGAAATTAATAAAAGACTTGCTCATGTAAATTTCGATTTGTTCAAAACTTAATGTGCACAGAACACGAAAGAGCGAAATTATAAGTGCGAAATCACGGCTACATGTCATTTGTATTACATTTATAAATTAGCTATTGGTACTTTTCTATATAATATTACATTTGTTATAATATATTATACATTAAATGTGTATATACGTGTGTGCAGTAAATATTATATATATACTACACGCACGTATATATGTAAATATAAAATTTTACTCGAACAATTTTGTTACATGCATACATATATCTTATATATTATATATATTTATAAGATGTATGTACATCTTTATATATTGGAAGTAATAATTCAGAAGTAACAAAACGAGCTATTGTAAATGGCTCTAAAAATATACTCAATTCGAAAAGAGAATTTTTTCTTTATAGAAAATTTCAATTTTATTGTAACGTTCAAACACATTCCTCAAGAAAGAAAATATCATATAATGATGTATATGAGATACAAATTGGTAAGTTAATTAAACGACGTATATAACAATAATGCAAAACGATGAAATAATAGTAACATAATGTGACATTAAGTATAATAATAATAATTAATAATAATAATGTGTAATTATCACTTTTATCATTGTTCGTAATTTCAAAACCATTAGCATATCGTCATCATTAATTATATTATTATCTCGTTGTTGTTATAGTTATATAACGGTATTCAAATAACAATATGGATGTTTTAACTATTATTAGGTTTATATAGTGTGTGAGCTATGTGTGAATTGTTTTGGAGTTAATTAGTGAACCATGCGCGTTATTGATTATTGATGATATATATGACTATTATTTATTATACCGATGATTTTGCAGTGTATAGACTTACGATATTCGAACCAAACTAAATCAAAAGATATAGACAGGGTGTGTGTAATAATAATCTTTAACATCTACTACAGTTGTAACGGGAACATATTTCCAATTTTCAACACTATGATTCAACACTTATGTTGTATTAAAAATTATTATACCGGTAGAATATTTGAATAATTGTTTGTATTCGAAAGCAACAATATTATATATAAATGTAAGAACTATAAATCTCCAAATGTTAAAAGTTACACGCTGTAACTTGTGTTGACTCTCAGACTGTCCGAAAGTAAAAAAAAACAAAAAAAAAAAAAAGGGAAAAAAAATACCACTAAACGTAAAACTAGCAATTTAAGAATGAATATGTGTATCTCGCAATTCTAAATTTTACGATATTAATAAAACCTAAAAATAAACGTTATGTACGTATCGATTTTACAGATATAGATTTATTATATCTGTTTTTTGAGAGGAAGAATGTTTGCGAACGCTAGCGGTCTTCCTTTTATCAATTTTTTTCAAACTCAATTTCTGCTGCGCTTTAAATGTATTTTAACATAAATGGTTTATTTGATGATAGTGTCGCAAATACTTTTAATAATATGTCTACTGGTATTTTCAATAAAAGTGCAATATTGACAACACTAACAATCGCAGTATTTTATTGCACACATGAAGCAGATATCTGTTCACAGTTACACGAGTTTCACTTTCTCTCTTTTTCTTTCTCTTTGTAAGTATATTAAAATTTAAGAGTTCTTTCCAGTGATTATGCTTTTATACTGAAATACGTTCAATTTGCAATAGAAGAAAATTATTATAAAAGGAAGTTTATTACAAAAAAACCACGTGTTGACGCGTCCTGTAGAGTCTTCACTTACAAAGATTCGGAATACGATTGCTAGGAGTGCTAGAGTAGTTGGCAGTTGCACCACATGTGTCACCAGTCACACACGCTGGAAAGTTCGAATGGTTCCGTAATTGCGAAGAATCAAAAGAAACATGGCTCTTATTTCCACGAGAGTTATTTGTAATTCCGGTAAGACACGCAAAATATGAAGTACGTGCATGTCAATGATTTCGAGTAGCTCTTTGATTAAATTCTCGTCGTCATCGTTTTATCTCGTCGTTAAAGTCACTTTTTTAACGATGTTCACGCGTGATTTGTATCGTGTAGAAAGCGTTAAGGTTAAGTATTCTCCGCGATTTTTTAATTAAATATATATCTATGTATCTTTTTTTTCAGTGCTGAGACATAGTTTAAAACAGATTATCCTCGCGCGACAGTTGCCAAAATGTGTAAGTACGCGAGTTTTAATTAGCACTTCAGTGTAACTATTTCCAGATTTAATGCAATCAAAAAACTGTACTATACTTATTACACTATGATAGATATATCGACACTCTACTATTATGTATTGGAAGAGTTAAGTCAATTCTAAGAAACTGAAACTTATTTTGTGTCTTTATCCTTAAATATATATTATCTTTATAATACATTAAACTGATGATGCAATCATTTAATTTAATATTGCATATATTTTTGCTAGTGCAAATTTAATTATTTTAATGTGTATTATTGTTAGCAACGTTGCAATCAATTGGGTCAGTTGTTTCTTCCTACTGTTACAAGTCAGAGATTTTACGCGGAAAAGAAAGTATTTACTCGTGACAAACCACATTGCAATGTGGGTACTATTGGTCATGTAGATCATGGCAAGACAACACTTACAGCAGCTATCACCAAAGGTACATGCGTGTGTTTTATGTAAACTGGCAATATTGTACGGTGTAAGGTTTTGTTTTAATAATACATTTGTACATTTTTTTCTTGTTTGAAAAAGAAACTATTTTTTGAAGTGATTAAGTGATACAAAATATTTTTGTAAACAGTATTATCCGAGAAGGCGTTAGCAAAAGCGAAAGGATATAACGAAATTGACAATGCTCCTGAGGAAAAGGCTCGTGGTATTACCATCAATGTTGCACACATCGAGTATTCGACAGAAAATCGTCATTACGGACACACCGATTGTCCGGGTCATGCCGATTACATTAAAAATATGATCACGGGAACGGCGCAGATGGACGGCGCTATATTGGTCGTCGCTGCTACAGATGGTACAATGCCGCAAACTAGAGAACACTTGCTGCTTGCTAAACAAATTGGTATTAAGCATCTTGTCGTATTCATCAACAAGGTTAGAATGTGAAACGATGAAGATACGTAAATAAATATACACTATATGTTACAATCTTTACTTGATATCTGTCACACAGGTTGATGTCGCGGATACAGAAATGGTGGAGTTAGTGGAAATGGAAATACGAGAGTTGTTTAGCGAAATGGGTTACGACGGCGATAATATTCCAGTGGTAAAAGGCAGCGCGCTCTGCGCACTTGAAGGAAAGAATCCTGAAATAGGTGCACAAGCTATTCTACAATTGTTGGAAACGGTGGATCAACATATTCCAACACCCGTGAGAGATCTGGACAAACCGTTCTTGCTCCCGGTGGAGAACGTGTATTCCATTCCTGGACGAGGTACCGTGGTTACCGGTAGATTGGAGCGTGGGAAACTGAAGAAGGGACAGGATTGCGAGTTTCTCGGTTACAGCAAAGTTTACAAGAGTGTAATCACGGGCATCGAGATGTTCCATCAGATATTGGAAGAGGCTCAAGCCGGGGATCAGTTGGGTGCTTTGGTCAGAGGTTTGAAGAGAGACGACATCAGAAGAGGCATGATAATGTGCAAACCCGGATCTATGAAAGCGTACGATCATGTAGAAGCACAGGTATACGTTTTAACCCCGGAAGAGGGCGGCAAAAAGAAGCCTCTCGCAAGTTTGATGCAGTTACAAATGTTTTCGAAAACGTGGGATATCGCGGCGCAATGTTCAATATCAGGGAAAGACTTGGCAATGCCAGGAGAAGATAGCACGTAAGATGTTCGATTCATTTGTTATCTAACAATATTGTTCATCGCGTTTCTCTTATTGTATTTGGATCTTCGTTGCAGATTGATATTAAAGCTGATAAGGCCAATGGTGTTGGAGAAAGGACAACGTTTCACATTACGAGACGGATCAGTAACTCTGGGAACCGGCGTTATTACCACCACCCTGAAACCCCTCACAGATAACGAGCGAGCGTTACTTCTCGAAGGCAAGAAAGGCATAATGAAGAAGGAGAAAGAGAAGGAAAAGAAAAAACATAAACAGTAAAGCATCCAGAGATTTGCTACAAAAATATTTACATAATAAAGATCCGTATCATCAGTCCAGTCTCGAAAACACGAAACTTTCAAATAATTAATTCTTCTAATTTGAAAGTTTGTACGAAGTGTGTCTTCGACGTAAAGTTTGTTATAACAATAAAATATGTAAACCAATTACATAAATTTAAAAAAAAGCATTTTTACCACAAACCACGGATTATTACTCTTGTAATTGAATTAATTGTATTTTTATCTTCAGTTTTCACGCGTCGTTACATATTTGCAAAGTGCAATAAGCACCTCGTAAAACGAACCCGTAACAATGAACTATGTGTATGTGTACGGCGATTAATATCAAATAGAATATTATAGCTGTGAAAACAGTTTGACAATTTATTAAAGTTCTCAGTTCGATACAATCCTTCAATCAAGATGACGAGATACTATTAAAAGTACAAGGATTAAATGGACATGTTTGCAGTGTCATTTCCAATTCCTGTGACTTCTGTTAGAAATGCAGCAGTGTAAAAAATTAACATCCTGCCATTTTTGTTTGTGGGATTAATCGTGATTAATTACAAATTCGAAAACAAAAAATCAACGAGTTTTGTAAGCAAAACGAATATTCTTATATACAGAAAAAAAGCACTGTTCGCGTAAAACATTTAAAAACAAATCATACATTCGTCTTCTGCTTTATAAAAATAGCAAACAGTCCTCAGAGACGGGCAACAGATTGCAAATACGCTTCAATCTCGAAACATTCTTTCTATTAAAATATACTACATTTGTATAGAACTCGCGAAAAGTGGTTTGCTCTCTACGTTCTTGTAGAAATTGGTATAGTTTTCTTTTTTTATTACCGGACTGAGTTCGATAGCTTTGCGAATTATGATTCGTACTTAAATGGATAACAGTGATTTCTGATATTGACAAATTGCGTTTTGCGCTTCTCAGAGATTCTTTCTTGTGTAAATCAATCATTTGTAAGTTGAACGATCATCCACCTCAGAATTGGCAGTTTGTATTCTACATCGAAGAAGAGAAAAAGGAAAAGAGAGTAAAAGGGAAGGGAATCCAAAAGACGGAGAACGCTACTTTCGATGTTACCTTAAAGTGGGTTGAAGTACCATTGTATTCAATTTACATCATGGTTTACACAATTGCATTTCTCACATATTTACATATCATGCACGCGCGCACATCTACACAAGCAAATCAGAAATTTGTATTTGATGATCTGTTGTTTTTTTCTTTTCTTTTTTTTTTTTTTTTGCATATGTTACATTTAATTTCATCAAAGCTGCATTCTCTATGAGTTTTATATCACAAATTTTTTTTCTCAGTATCTTGTATCTTCTTAAATACATTAAATTTCTAATTTCCATAAATTTTACGTAATGTTATCACATTTATTGCATAGAATTTTTTTTTTTGTGAAAATCAGATATGGTATAGATAAGGTTGTTTTGCATACATAAACATACACACTTTATGAATTTTGCACTCCAATGCATTTATGTGACCCACTTTTAAGGCTATTGTATTTGTAATATAAGTTGACAAAAAATTACGTCCAGAATACAAAGTTATTGAACTAAATATTGCGATCAAACATTATTCTTTTTTTTTTCCTCATTTCTAAAGAAATTCTCTCGATTCTTAAACTTCACTTTTATAGAAGATACGCAAGTGCGTGTTACAATCAAGGAGCACTTGCATAGTAGGCCTTACCTCTGTAAAGGCTACTCATAACATATTAAGTAAACTAAAGATTAAAGATCTTCGTCGTCCTCTGGTAAAGCTGTTTCTTGAGCCTCCTTAAGATCTTTCTCAATCTGTTGCTGCCATTGTGGATCCATGGTAACCTCAGGTGGCAGAAGAGCTGGCATCGCAACGAATTCAAGATTTGGATCGCCAATCAACTTGCGTGCTAGCCATAGGAAAGGTTTTTCGAAGTTGTAATTACTTTTGGCACTGATGTCGTAGTACTAAAACAAAAGAAAGCAATGTTTTCTTTTTTTTTTTCAAAATCCTACATGCACGTAAGATTGTTTTATTAAATTATCTATCAATCTAAAACTATCAGATTAGAGGGACAGTTTAACATCTTCATTTTACATCGGATCACTGAATCATCATGAAAAAAAAAAAAAAGCTACAATAAAACTATGGAAATGACAGAACAACACAACTAAAAAAAAAGCACACGGTTGCATAAATACCTGTAAATTCTTCTTCCTGTGAAATACGATACTTTTAGCCTTAACTTTTCTATCTTTAATGTCTACTTTGTTTCCGCAAAGAACAATCGGTATGTTTTCGCAAACTCGAACGAGATCTCTGTGCCAGTTGGGTACGTTCTTGTACGTTACTCTGGATGTGACATCGAACATAATTACGGCGCACTGTCCCTGAATGTAATAGCCGTCACGAAGACCACCGAACTTCTCTTGACCAGCCGTGTCCCACACATTGAAACGAATCGGTCCGCGATTGGTATGGAAAATCAAGGGATGTACTTCTACTCCGAGAGTAGCGACGTATTTCTTCTCGAATTCGCCGGTCAAGTGACGCTTGACGAAGGTGGTTTTGCCAGTACCACCGTCGCCAACCAGCACGCATTTGAATGTGGGCATATCGGGTTCCTGTGCCATTTTGTTTATTTAATCTTTTGCGACGAACCTCTAGTTGTTATCGAAGACGCGTAGGTCTGCAATGGAAAAAATCAGTGATGAATTCTCTCGGATCCTCAGTCCGGTGTCACGCGACGAAAACGAAAAGCCACATGTGGGTGGAGTAGCGTGTGTAACGGAAACACACAAACACGAGACAGAATCTCGCGAAATGAATGCTTCTTCAAACAGAAAACGCCGAGAACGCGCGAGGTTAAGCACATCCCGCTGATGACAATAACGAAACAACTGGAAAAAAAACAAAAATGACCAAGGACGTCGCGCAACGACGTGTGTATCGAATGTGCTGGAAAAACCGCCGAAATGTACGCACGCGTTCGAAGCGTGATCGGGCGATAAACCACGCGTATTGCGAACTCGAAAATTCGCGAAAACACGACCGAGCGAAGGAGAGCGCGTAAAATCGTCGAGAAAATCGGAGGGAAAAGCAAGCCGGGTCGGAGCGTCGTTGGCGGGCACGGAAACTCACCGGGCTCGCCGCGACGACGAAGGGGCGAATGGCGCCCGTCGATGGGCAGATGCCGATGCGAACAGAAATTTCGTTTTCGATTTGTATATATCGCAAACGACACTCGGCGACGCGGTTTACACGCGGCCTCGTGCACTTACCGTTAACCTTCCGCGTTTCACGGACAAGCTCCGATTGGCGTGGATATGAAATTTCCCGGGTGCGGCGCAGACGGGTACGTGAAAATGACCGATATTACTTACCGCGTGCCACAGTCGGTACGGCTCACAATGGCGAGTCACAAGTGTCTGGACGAGTGAGTAAGAGGCGAGATGCCACCTCGCGGATCAGCCGCGCTGAAACCACGTGGAATCGGGCGCGAAGGGGATCGAGATCGGGTTAAAATAATCAAATTTGATTTTTCGCGTGGTCGCTTCGCGAGGATAAAGCGTATTTTTTCGAGACGATTGCAATTTCGTTGCGCGATTGACAGGAAGCGTGCGACAAGCGACCTCTGATAATCAACGCGCCATTTACAACCGGCGCGCAGGAAACGAACATGATCAATCTGGCGCTGCGAATGCTTCGAGGGAATCATCCTGTCCTTGTTTCGCGTCCTGGGAAGAACAAGAACGGGACGACGTCTCGCAATCGTTCGTATCGACGAACGCGAGAGTGTGCAGTGGCGCCAAAACGCATCTTGCGTGCGGCAAGAGGAGGTTGCGAGAGGATGTACACAAGGACGCGGCGATTGGCCTCGTGGCGGCAAAGATTCAAAAAAAAAAAAAAAAAAAAAAAAAATTAGCGAAACGCAATTTTAGCGTCTGTAAACAAATAGTTGCAAGACGATTAGGTAGTTATCGTGCGTGGAACATCTTTTAAAATGACGTGAAGCCAACGAGACGGCTCGTACAGCATCTATGCGATCACCTTAAGACGGTCTTGAATGCAAGATCGGACTTACGAATTGCCGGCGTCTGTGAATACCGGCCGTTAATTGCGCAAGGACCCGACAATTTTGGTCACGTTCCTGCTCTCTTTTCGCCCTGGCGGCGTTGTTAGTCACGGGGGCGTCGCACGTTCCTGGGACACGAAGTTGACGTCATCGGCGCGTGCGCGTGGCGCCGGGACGGCACTGCAGAAGCAGGCGAGTTCGTGAATGTATCGATTTTACGATCGTGCCTCTCTCGCGGTGCTAGTGCGTCCGTCGTTTCCTTTAGGTTTTTAGTGGCCGTACGTGTTGTACATGGATAAAATCGTGAATGGGATTACCCGCTAAACACATTCCGTACACCGCCCGCTGACTCGCAACTCCTCGCAACACTCTTCACCATGACCAAGGATAGATTAGCAGCCCTCGTCGCGGTGAGTAAATTCCGTCAAAGATTTAACACTCCCGTCAGCCACGGGTCTTCCCTCTCTCGCAATGTGTGCACGATGCACCTGGTGCAACGGACCCGAGCCGTGTTCGTCGTCGTGTCGTGGCCGAGAGCGTGACTCACGCCTTGCGTTTAACCCGCCCGTGAGTTACGCGCGCGTAACTTATTATGTTACGCTTCCTCTCGACGAATTAGATACATTGACCGCGCGTTGTGCTGCTCTCTCTTCGCGGCTGTCACGTCGAGGCCGTCGCGCGATTTCAACGCGAGAGAAAAACGGAGCTGAAAACAATTTCGCGCTCGCCTCACGGTCGGGGAAGGCGTAACCGGCGGGATGACAGGTGCCCCCTCGCTCGCCTCGAGCTGACAGGTGTTCGCGGCATCCGCGATCACGCATCCAAGACGTCCCGCGCACCGTCGTCGTCGTCGTCGTCGTCGACGGCGGTGCCGTGTCGTCTCGGCTGTGAGAGACCGGGAAAAGAACTTCACCCGGTGGGTCTATGGCGACCATGGCCGACTTAGTCGTTTATTAGCGGCGATAGAGCGCCGATGAATGAAGAAAGGGACATTTCCGTCGTCGTGCCCCGGTGCGATGCCGCGCCGTAGTGAAAAGGGTGACCTCTCCGGATTATTCGCGGGGACGCGCGATAACGACGTCTGCATCGTTTCATTCATGACAGCGGCGACGCGACGTGACGTACCAGACGACTGTGTCTCGTA